>JAQZBX010072065.1:0-15112 GCA_029593785.1 Cabassous unicinctus | reverse complement strand
TTGTTAATACACATATGAACTCTAGTACTAACTATAGGTTCAAATAGATGGGACAGAAGACTCATGTGTAGGGAAACTACAACTGAGTCTGACTCTGTCACACTAGAGAGCATAAAGTATGGACCACTGACAGGGTGCCAATCTCCTGAGCTGTCTGTCCTGCCTATAGTGCCTGGATGTCTCCAGAGCCCTCAGGAGCCCAGCTATTTGAGGCAATATTTTTTGGCAGTCAATGAGTTACTGCTGAGACATGCATAAGCGTAACCTCTGGTACTAACTCCCAAGTCACTTTGAAGTCTCTTAGCAATATAAACTCATTTATATTTACCCTTTCCCTGTTTTGGTCAAGGTCTTTTTCCAGTTGCATTGCTAGTTGGTGCTTGGTAGAAATCCCTTGATGCCAGGGATGCTTATCCCTGGGATTCATGTTCCATGCTGGGGGCAAGGTAATGCATTTATATGCTGAGTTTGGATTAGAAAGATTCCACATTTGAGCAAAAAGGAGGCTCTCAAGTACTTGTAATTTCTGATCATGAAACTGAATGTAGGAAGAGTTACTGAATTGTACCCTTTAATGAGTAATATTATATTACTTCACCTCAATGACAGAAACACAAATAGAATTTAGGTAAGAATAAGAAATAAAAGTAATACAAATTGGAAAGAATCAAACTTTCACTATTTTTACATGATATGATCCGATATATAGAAAGTACAGAAAAATGCACAAGAAAGCTACTATAACTAATAAACAAATTCAGTAAAATGGCAGTGTAGAAGATCAATAAAGAAAAATTAGTGGTGTCTCTATACACAAGTAAAGAACAATCTGTGGAGGAAATCAAGAAAAAATTGATTCATAATAACTACTAAAAGAATCAACTCTCAAGGAATAAATCTAATCAAGGATGTACTAGATTTATAAAAGGAACATTACAAAATTTGCTAAAAGAAACCAAAGAGTTCCTAAATTAAAAAAGGGTATTCCAAGCTCATGGACAGGAAGATTAAATATAGTTTATATGTCAATGCTACCCATAGCAATTTATAGATTCAATGAAATCCCAAATCAGAATTCCATCATCATATTTACAGAAATGGAAAAGCTCATCAAGAAATTTATATACAATCATAAGGGGCCTTGAATAGCTACAACAATCTTTTAAAAAAAAGATGAAGTTGGTGTACTCATCCTTTCTTTTCTTAAAACTTATTGCAAACACACAGCAAACAATACAGTATAGTATTTTCACAAAGACAGATATATAGACCAGTGTAATCAAATTGAGAGGCCAGAAATCAGCCCACATATTTATGGATATTTATGGCTAGCTAAATTTTGACAACTTGGCAAACACAACTCAATTGGGAGAGAAGAATGTCTTCAAAAAATGGTGCTGGAAAAATTGGATATCCATTTACAAAAAAGAAGGAGCTTTGAATTCACCAGCCTCTGTCTGGTGGCTATGGACAGCGGGGGACACAGTAATTCACCTCCCTAGGAAATAAGAGAAAGAAGATTGCAACTTAAGGTTGATTCAACTTTTGGTCTACAGATTTGGTCTGCTGTGTTCCATGAGCACATCCAGGGAAGGTGGGGCAATGCCGTTCCTGCGCAGCACTAAAGAGTCCTGACCTTTCAATCACTCTTTGCTACTGACCAGGACTGGTTTATAAAGATGCAAAAGTTAGTGGAATTATATCCTACCCTGGAAAACTGAGGGTGCATCCAGCAAAGTTTGGAGAACAGCCTCTGAAAAAGTTTGAATTGGGAGGCTCTGAACCCAGGCAGGATCCTCTATCACACTGTTGTTGTCTGTTTTGTAGTGAACACACTGTGACTAGGTTTTGACCTGAGAAGTCAACCAAAGGCCACCCTCCGCTGGCAGAACAAGGAAGTACATTTAAGGAAACTACAAAATAAGAGAGGTATTCTCTGGCATGTACAGTCTCCCTACCTAAGGCCCTTGTAATTGGGTCTGCAACCCATTACTGTGCCCATGGCCCATATTTGAGCAACTTAAAGGGACAATCCTAAAAACCTAGGAAAGATTGAACTGTGAATCAAAGAATCTCAGTAACACACAGCCTCCTGTCACTAAAACCCTACACAAGAGAGAAAAGTAGAGCATGAGAGTAAACTCATCTACATAATCAAATGCCTAGACATCAGCAAAAAATTAAATACATACAAAGAAAATGGAAGAAATGGCCCAAATAAAGGAATATATCAAAGTCCCAAATGAGGTACAAGACATGAGATGACTAATCAAAGAGATTCATAGTAATTTCCAAATCCAATTAATGAGTTGAAAGACAATACAGATAAAGAAAGAAGGACAATAAGAATATTTGGGGTGATTACAAACAAGAATTTGAAAACCTGAAGAGAAAAATAATCAAGCCCATGAAAATGAAAGAAACAAGAGATGATATTAATAGAATATTAGAGGCATACAACAGCAGATGTTCAATGATAGAATGAAGAATAAGTGATACATAATACTGACAGTTGAAATTGAAGATAGAGAAGAACACAGAGAGTAAAGAATGGGAAAAATTGAGCAGGACTCATGGATATGAATGATAAAATGAAGCACAACAACATATGTGCCATGGGAGTTCCAGAATGAGAAGAGAAGGGAAAAGGGGGAAGACAGAATATTGGAGAAAATACTGGCTGAAAATTTGCCAACTCTAATGAAAGAAATGAATTTACATGTCCAAAAAGCACAGCATAGGAGATAGAGGCAAGATGGCATCAGTTTAGGAGGGCACTCGCTGACTATCTCTCTGAGGACGGCTGGTTGTGGATGGGGTTCTGCCTGGGAGTGTGTGCTGTGGGTGCACTGAGAAAGAGGCTTGGGACATCTATCTGGAGGCAGCTCAGATAGATGCCAAGAGGTGCAGATTGCTTGAGAGATATTCATGAGTTTTAATCCTGCCCATCGAGTTTAACACGGACAGCTGAGCTGCACCCTCAGGGGAAAAGGCTGGTTTGAGCCTCTACTCCCGTTGGCAACCTGGTGAGAGGGAGCATTCTCTGAGAGTGGGAGGATTCTGGTGGAGGGTAAGAGGGTTTTCCTTTCATGGATTTTGCTGCCTGGAACCCCTTGCAGCTTTCGGGAACAAAATAGCTGGCTTGAAGCAGGACCAGGTTGAGGGGAGTGGCGAATCCGCTGAGGAAAGTTGATTTACCTAGCTACTCAGGGATACGCCCCAACCACTGCCAGCATCATGGTAAGAGGGAGCATTCTCCGAGAGGGGGAGGGTTTTGACAGAAGGTGGAGAGGAGTTTCTTTTCCATCGATTTGGCTTCCTGGACTCCCTCATAGCTTTGGGGAAGAGATAAGCTGCCTTGAAGCAGCGCCAGACTCAGGGGAGAGGAGAATCTACTGAGGAAGCCTGATTTACCCAGCAGCCAGTGACACTGAGGCTTGACCCAGGGGGGCAGAGTCGGCCATTTTTATTATTCTGCACTGACTGACATCAGAGCTTCAGCTGCCCTGGGGAGGCCAGGAATTTGGAAGTGCTAATTAGTGCCCACGAGCCTAGTTAGGGTCCCCTGGTGAAAGGGGTGATCTAGAAGAGGACATATCTTGGTCCCTTATTTTGCCAAAAATAAAGGCACTTCAAAAAATTAAAAATGAATTTTTCTTTTTAATTTACTTTAATAGCTAAAATCTTCCTCAAAACCTGCAGATAGAACCTTGCAGGGCAATTGATTGATAAATACAAGTAGGCTGAGAGGTTCCACAAGGGCCGAAGAAGGAACACTGTTCTTCCTTAGATTTGTTTGACTGCTTGCTTGTGTGGTTGTTTGGTTTTTCTCTGTATATTTGTCGTCTCTTGATTTTCTTTCCTCTTTCCTTCTTCCTTTCTTTTTTCTTTCATTTTTTTAAAAATTAGGTGCTGCTAGCTTGTCTCTTTTTTGCTGTGCTTCTTCTTCAGTGATTTCACATTCTCTGTCCATATTGATATTGCATCCTAAGCTTTCTCTTATCCTTCCATCATCTTTCTGTCTTCTGTTTTCTGTTGTGGTTTTATATACCATGTTTTTTCAACAGCCCACAACTTAAGGGTGTCAATTTCTATTCTATCTATTCTGTTTTCCTCTTGTTTTTATTAATATTAACTTTTTCCTTTCACCCCTTTCTTTACTCTTTCTCTCCCTCCTCATCATTCTAGCCTTCTAAATCATTATATATATATTCCTCAATTTGGTTTCCAGGTCCATTGTAGGTACTACACTTTTTCCCTATTACTCTACACTGCCTACATGAGCTAAATATTCAGTTCACTAAGTCTTATATGGCCCCTATTCTAACGTTTATCAATATTACTATTATCATTCTTCCTTTCTCACATCTTTCGATTCCTCTGGCCCTAATCTTTTTCCTTCAAGAGAACATAGAAAGAAGGAAGGAAATAAAATAAGAAGAAAATGTGTCAAAGGGAAAACTTAAAACAACACAGAAGCACCAGCTAAATAAAACTCTAGAGCAGAGAGAGAAGCTAATCAATTGAATAAACCCATCAAGATAAAATGATGAATAGAGGGCAACAAAAAATTACAAACCACACTGAGAAACAGGAAGACATGGACCAGTCCAATGAACAAACTTAAAACCAGGAAGAGACGTGGAATATCGAAAAACTAATCAAAGCTTTCCAAACAAATATCATGGACCAACTAAATGAAGTGAAGGAAAAGATTAAGGATATTAAGAAGACACTGGGAGAACATACTGAAGAAATTGTAAGCATACATAAAAAGGTAACGGATGTGATGCTGATCAATGGTACAATCCAAGAAAAAAGACACTGGATTCACATAAAAGCAGGCTTGAAAAGGCAGAAGAAAGGATAAGTGATGTGGAAGAAAATACATCTGAAATCAAACAGATAGTAGAACAGACAGACAAAAAGATAGAAAAAATCCAGCAGGGACCCAGGGATTTAACTGACAACACAAAACACACCAACATACGCATTATGGGCATCCCAGAAGGAGAAGAGAAGGGAAAAGGAACAGAAGGAGTGTTGAAGGAAATAATGACTGAAAACTTCCCAAACTTATTGAGAGAGATGGATGTGCAGATCCAGGAAGCAGAGCATATCCCATAAAGTATAAATCCCAACAGGCCAACTCCAAGACATATATTTGTCAAAATGTCCAATGCTCAAGACAAAGAGGAAATACTCAAGGCAGCAAGAGAAAAGAGAACCATACAACATACAACATACAACGGAAGCACAATAAGATTAAGTGTTGATTTCTCATCTGAAACCATGGAGGCAAGAAAACAATGGTATGACATAGTCAAAGTACTAAAAGAAAAAAACTTCCAGCCACGAATTCTCTATCTAGCAAAACTGGCATTCAAAAGAGTTCAAAATATTCACAAACAGAAATTAAGAAAGTATGCCAATAAGAAACCTGCATTCAAGAAATGCTAAAGGAAATTCTAAAAGTTGCCAGGAAAAACAAGGGAGTGAAAGTTGGAGGAGAGTTTAAAAACAACTAAAAAGGCAAAAACAGAAACAAAACAACATGTGACATACATTAACCCCAAAAATATGGCTGAAGTAAGAAATTCGTTGCGAGAAATAACACTGAATGTTAATGGAATAAATTCACCACTCAAGAGACACAAATTGGCAGAATGGATAAGGAAATATTATCCATCTGTATGCTGTCTACAGGAACCCACCTTCGACCCAGGCATGCAAGGAGGCCGAAAGTGAATGGCTAGAAAACGATTTTACAAGCTAACAATAGTCAAAAAAGGGCAGGAGTAGCTATTCCAATATCAGACAAAAAATACTTTAAATGTGAAACTTTTCTAAGAGAAAAAGATGCACACTATATGTTAATGAAAGTGGTAATTTCTCAAGAAGAAAGAACAATCATAAACAGTTATGCACCTAATCGGGATGCCTCAAAATACATGAGGCAAACTCTGGAAAAACTAAGTGGAGAAATAAATGACTCTACAATTATAGTGGGGGACTTTAAAACACCATTATCATCATGAGACAGAACATCTACACAGAGAATCAATAAAGAAGCAAAGACTCAAAACAATACATTAATGGAACTGGACTTAATAGACATATACAGATGACTACACCCAAATACAGAAGTATTTACATTCTTCTCGAGAGCACATGGATCATACTCCAAGATAGACCACATGTTAGGCCACAGAACAACTCACAATGAATTTAGAAAGATTACGATTACACAGAGTAATTTCTCACCTCAATGGAATGTAATTGGAAATCACTAAGGGCCAGAGAAACAGATTAGGCACAAAGATATGGAAGATAAACAACACACTCTTAGACAAAGAGTAGGTCAAGGAGGAAATCTCAAAAGAAATCAGTAACTACCTTGAAACTAATGAAAATGACAACACAACATACCAAAACATATGAGAAACAGTGAAAGCTGTCCTTAGAGGCTAGTTCATGGCCATAAATACATATATTAACAAAAAAGAAAGAGGTAAAACTGAAGACATAACTGCACACTTGGAGGAATTGGAAAAACAACAACAAACTATACCTAAAGGAAGGAGAATGAAGGAAATAACAAAGATTATAGCAGAACTAAATGAAATAGAGAATAGGAATGCACTAGAAAAAATAAACAAAACCAAACGCTGGTTCATTGAGAAGATCAATAAAATTGA
Source organism: Cabassous unicinctus (assembly GCA_029593785.1). Lineage (NCBI taxonomy): Eukaryota > Metazoa > Chordata > Mammalia > Cingulata > Chlamyphoridae > Cabassous > Cabassous unicinctus. The sequence continues at coordinate 8,414 of JAQZBX010072065.1, read as the reverse complement.
CAAACTCTTAGCCAGACTAACAAAGAAAAAGAGAGAACAGATGCAAATACACAAAATAAGGAATGAGCAAGGGGATATCAATACTGACCCCACAGAAATAAAAAGTATCATAAGAGGATACTTTGAAAAATTATATGCCAACAAGAATGATAATTTAGACAAAATGGACAAGTTTCTAGAAACTCACAAACAGCCTACACTGATGAAAGAAGAAATTGATGAACTCAACAGTCCAATTACAATAAAGAGATAGACTAATTAAAAAACCTCCCAACTAAGAAGAGCCCCGGAACAGTTGTCTTCACAGCTGAATTCTACCAAACATTCCAGAAAGAGCTAACACCAATCTTGCTCAAGCTCTTCCAAAAAATAGAAGTAGAAGGCATATTGCCTAACTCATTCTACAATGCCAACATTACCCTAATACCAAAACCAAACAAAGATACCACAGGAAAGAAAAATTACAGTCCAATTTCTTTAATGAACCTAGATGCTAAAATCCTCAACAAAATACTTGCTAATCGCATTCAACAACATATCAAAAGGATTTTATACCGTGACTAAGTGGGTTTCATCCCGTGTATGCAAGGATGGTTCAATATAAGAAAATCAATCATTGTAATACACCACATAAACAGATTGAAAGAAAAAAAATCACATGATCATTTCTAAAGATGTAGAAAATGCATTCGACAAAATACAGCACTCTTTCTTGTTAAAAAAAACTGCAAAAGATAAGAATAGAGGGAAACTTTCTGAATATGATAAAGGGTATATATGAAAATCCCAAAGTTAACATCATCTTCAATTGTGAAATCCTGAAAGCCTTCCCTCTGATGTCAGGAACAAGACAAGGATGCCCAGTATCACCACTCCTATTTAACATTGCTTAGAAGTACTTGCTCAAGCACTGAGGAAAGAAAAAGATATAAAAGGCATCCAAATTGGAAAAGAAGAAGTGAAAATTTCATTATTTGCAGACGACATGATCCTATACATAGAAAGCCCAGAGAAATCTATAACAAAGCTTCTAGAACTTATAAAGGAGTTCAGTACTGTCGCAGGCTATGAGATAAATGCTCAAAAATCAGTAACATTTCTGTACAGTAATGAGCAATCTGAGGAGGAAATCAAGAAAAAAATACCATTTACAATAGTAACTAAAAGAATCAAATACATAGGAATAAATATAACTAAAGATGTAAAGAACTTATATACAGAAAACTAAACATCTGTTAAAGAAAATCAAAGAAGGCTTAAATAAATAGAAGAATATTCCCTGTTCATGGCTAGGAAGAATAAACATCATCAAGATGTCTATCGTACCCAAAATAATCTACAGATTCAATGCAATCCCAATAAAATTCAACACTGTATTTTTTAAGTAACTGGAAAAACTAACTACAAAATATATTTTGAAAAGTAAGAGACCCCAAATTGCCAAAGACATATTGAAAAAGAAAAATGAATTTGGAGGTATCACACTACCTGACTTTAAAACATATTACAAAGCTACAGTGGTGAAAACTACATGGTATTGGCACAAGGATAAATATACTGACCAATGTAACCAAATTGAGAGCTCTGATATAGATCCTCGCATATACAATCATCTGATATTCAACATGGTCACCAAGCCCCTTCAGTTGGGAGAGAATGGCCTCTTTAACAAGTGGTGCTTTGAGAACAGGATATCCATATCCTAAAGAATGAGAGAGGAATACCTTCTCACGCCTTATACAAAAATCAACTCAATTTGGATCAAAGATCTAAATAGAAGAGCCAAAACCATAAAGACCTTGGAAGATAATGTAGGAAAGCATGTACAGGAACTTGTAATAGGAAATGGTTTCATGAACTTCACACTGAAAGCACAAGCAGCAAGAGAATAAATAGATAAATGGGATCTCCTCAAAATTAAAAATTTCTGCACCTCAAAGGAGGTTATTAAGAAAATAAAAAGGCAGCCTACGCAATGGGAGAAAATATTTGGCAACCATATATCTGATACCACCCTAATATCTTTCACATATAAAGAAATCCTACACCTTGAAATTAAAAGACAACAACCCATTTAAAAAATCAGCAAGGGACCTGAAAATATACTTCTCCAAGGAAGAAATACAAATGGCTCAAAAGCACATGAAAAAATGCTCGATGTCACTAGCTATTAGGGAAATGCAATTCAAAACTACAATGAGATACCATCTTACACCCATCAGAATGGCAGCTATTAAAAAACAGCAGAGTATAAGTGTTGGAGAGGATATGGAGGAATAGGAACCCTTATCCACTGCTGGTGGGATTGTGGAATGGTCCAGCCACTGTGAAAGATAGTTTGGCGGTTCCTCAGAAAACTAACAATAGATCTTCCTTAAGATCCAGCGATTCCACTGCTAGGTGTGTACCAAGAAGGATTGAAAGCAAAGACACGAACAGATTTATGCACACCAATGTTCACAGCAGCATTGTTCTCAGTTGCCAAAATTTGGATTCAGCCCCAGTGCTCATCAACAGATGAAGGGATAAACAAAATGTGGTACATACATACAATGGAATATTACTCAGTTGTAAGAAGGAATAAAGTGCTAACACACGGAATAACATGGATGAATCTTGAAGACCTATGTTGAGTGAAGCAAGCCAGACATTGAAGGATGAACAATATATGACCTCACTGATTTGAATTGAGGAAAGTGAGCATTCTCTGAAAACCATTGTCTGAAAGATAGGTTAACAAGTGAGAGAAAGAGAAGAGACAGTTGTAAGCCATCACCCATATGGACATAATCTATCATAAAGTGATAAAGTATAGTTGCATATTGAAGGCTAGGACAGGTGGGTAGTGATATTACTGGGTTTGGCGGTGCAGGGTTTATAGGTGGGTAGATTATGAAGGGCAGGTTAAAATACCCAGGATACTGGGGGTAGAGATGAGAGGTTGACTAGGTGAACATGGGATTTTTGGGTATTTTGTTGAAAGTACAGGAGTGGGAATTATTTCATGGCAGTATGACAAGGTAGTGTCACTTGTGTAGCGTGTAGGTTGGGAGGGCATTCAGGAAGGGGTTCATCCAGAGTAGACTTCTTGGGAGTGTATGAGTGTTCATCCTGTCATAATGTGTTGTGTCAGGGAGTGGAGACCCACAGTGAGTGGGAAGGAGTTGGACCCCATCTTTGGGAAGACTGACTCACCCAGAAACAGACAGCTTGGTGTCTCCTGGGGGCAATGGTGGATCCTAATAGGAGAGGATAATGAGAATGTCAAGACCTCTTGTTGCATGTAACTATGATTCTTGTCATCCAATGAGTCAAGACAGGAGAGTATCCTGTTCATGAGGGGGAGGGGAAGGATGGAACAGAAAAGATCAAACAGGGGGTATTTAGTGTTCATGGGAAATGTTTTTCATTATCTTACAGTAATGGACACAGGACATGGTAAATATCATCAAAAATTTTAAACTGTACTGTCTAAATTGTAAACTATAATGTTAACCATTGAAAATGTTTAGTAGCGATGTTTCACTATCTGTATAACAGTTATAATAATGCTACCATCCACATTTTAAAAGTTTTTAATATGGGGTAAGGAAAGGGGAAGCAGGTTGGGTATATGAGAGTCTCTAGTATTCTGTGTGGACTTAATGGTATTCTGTTGTAGATATATTGTGATTCAAGCAATGGAAGAAATTACAACAGTGAGGTGGAGCCAGTGGCCACTGGACACTTTTGGGGAAGGGAAGGGAAAAGCAATTGTAATAAAGGTGCTTTTTCAGGACTTTGGAATTATCCTGAGTGACATCTCAATGACAGATATAAACAATTTTATATCAGCATTTAACATGCAGAACTGTGTGGGAAGAGTGTGGTCTACAATGTGAACTATGGTCCATGCTTAATGGCAAAGGCCCAGGATGTGTATATCCATTGCAGGTGATGTGCCACACTAATGAAAGATGTTTAAGTGTGATGTTATGGGTGGCGTGGGAGATGGGGAACATGAGAATCCTTGTAATTTTTGCTTAATAGTTATGTAATCTAAGCATCTCTTAACATATAAAAATATGTGTGTATATTTTTACTGTGCAGCTATGTACAGCAGGGGAAACAGAGATTGAGATGTGAGGAATTTTCTTGTTTGTTTTATTATTATTATTGAAATAATGAAAGATTTAATAATGATTGAAGTGATGAACATATAACTATGTGATTATATCAAATACCACTGATTGTACACTTTGGATAAATTGTATGCTTTATTAATATGTATCAATTAAATTGATTTGTTTAAAAAAAAATCCCTAGCCCAGAGGAACAGACCAATTTGCAAACATAATCAGTATTTCTTTTTGGAATTTTTCAATAATGTCAAATTTCCACACCCATAGATTAAGGAAGATCAGGTCACCACTTCACTGTACTAAGGAGTTGAGTATTCCCTGCAGGTTTTCAAAACTTTTGAGGACCAGTGACTCATTTTTCCCTCTCAAATTCTCCTTATGGTAATGCAAATGTTTAGCCTATGTCTGTCCCTTTGTATATTGGGGGCAGATAATTTGTATTGTGGCTTCACAGGTCTACAGCCAGAGTCAACATTGCCCCAAGACAAACTACATGTATATATAAAAACTGATTTTGATTTGATTTTATAATTAGCATTGCAACTGAAATAAGGTATTTTTGAATATTGTCATATCTTTTTGGGATACAGATGGTGGAGTGTGACAGTTTGAGATTATTTATTAATCCCCAAAAAGATGATTATGTTTGCAAACTCTCTTGTTCCTCTGGCTGTGATACTCTTTGATTGCATTAATTTAAATTCAAAAGTTTTAAGTTTAATTAATTAAAATCAATTTAGGGCTTTGAGTCAACCAAGTCATTAAGGCATGATTCTGGTTGAGTTCCCAACCCCTTGGTGGGCTGATACAAATGGACACTCACTCAAGATGACACATAATAAGAGAAAGAGCTCCATACACATGGAAGAAGACAATGAAGAGAAGATAGGTCTGTTACATTTGACACTGGGGTATGGGGAAAGATAAGTCATCCTCTGATTGTTTGCAAGTAAAGAGAACAGAGCAGCTGAGCAGCTGAGAAGGCCTGGAAGGAAACAAGCCTTATGCCAACCTACAGCTGAGATAAGAAGAAGCTGGGACCACAAAGCCTTAACATGAAGAAGGAAGGAGATACTAGGCAGAGGTAATCCAAAATCTTGCTTCAACACATGGCAGCTGACTTTAGTGAGAATGTACCTCTTATGTACCTTTAGTTGGACTCTTTGGTGCCTTTTAACTGTAAGGTCTTATTCAAAATATATACCCTTTATAAAAGCCAACAGATTTCTGGTACTTTGCATTAGCACCCGTTTGGCTGACAAATACAGTGATAAATGGCACAATGCAAGTAATAAAAAACCTGCTGGAATAACATAACAGAAGTTTTGAACAGCAAAGGAAATCATTAGTGACATCAAAGACAAGATATCTGAAATCTAACATATAGAGTAGAGATAAAAAGATAGAAGAAATTGAGCACGGACTTAGGTTATGGAATGACAACACAAAATATGCAAACATACACATTATAACCATCCAAGAGGGAGAAGAGCAGGGAAAGGGAAGAAGGAGTTTTGGAGGAAATAATGGTTGAATATATCCTGACACATTTGAAAGATATGGATGTACATTTCCAGAAAGAACAGTGCACTCCAAACAGCATAAATACTAGCAGGCCTACCCAACACATAAACTTAGCAATTGTCAAATGTACAAGGCAAAGAGAGAATACTGAGAGCAGCAAGAAAAAACAGATCCATTGCATACCAGGAAAGTTCAATAAGATTAAGCATTGTTTTCTCATCTGAAACCATGGAGGTGAGTAAACACTGGTATGACATAGTTAAGATGCCAAAAGAAAAAAAACCTGCTAGCCAAGAATTTTATATGTAGTAATGCTGGGATTAAAAAAAAATGGTATCCAAATTACTCACAGACAAATGGAAACTAAGAGAGTTTGTGAAAAGCAACCTGTCCTTCAAGAAATACTAAAGGGAGTACTGCAGATGGAAGGAAAAAAAAAACAGGGAAGAGAGGGTTGGAAGAGAGTGTAGAAAGGAAGATTATTAGTAAGAATAACTAAAAAGATAAAAATAGAAATAAAAACAAAATATGACTTATATAAACCTAAAGAAAAAATAGCTAATATAACTACTGACTTGACAGTAATAAGATTGAATGTTAATGGAATAAACTCTCCAATCAAAAGACGCAGAATTAAGAATGTATAAGGATATATGGTCCATGTATGTACTGTATACAAGAAACTCACTTTAAATGCAGGATAACAAGGAGGTTGCAAGTAAATGGTTGGAAAATGATTTTACATGCAAACAATAAGCAAAAAAAAAAAATGATGGGAGTAGGTATGTAATATCGGACAAAATAGGCTTTAAATGTAAAAGACTTGTAAGAGAAAAAGAAGGACACTATATATTAATAAAAGTGTAATCTATCATTAAGAAAGAACAACAATAAACATTTTTAACCTAATCAGGGTTCCCCAAAATACATGAGGAAAACATTGGAAAAACTAAGGGGAGAAATTGCAGCTTCTACAGTTATAGTGGGGTGTTTAATACATGATTATCACCATTAGACAGATGAATCTCAACAGAGGGTTAATAAAGAGACAGAGACCTTGGGTAATACATTAGAGGTTCTAGACCTAATAGACGTAAACAGAATATTACACCAAAATACAGCAGGATATACATTCTTCTTGAGTGCACATGGCTCATTCTCCATGATAGACCACATGCTATTGTCACAGAACAAGTTTCAGCAAATTTGAAAAGATTGACATTATGCAAAGTAATTACTCTGACCACAATGAAAGAAAGCTGGAAATTAATAAGGGTTACAGAACCAGAATAGGCAAAAAGATAAGGAAGTTAAATAACACACCCTTAAACAATCAGTGAGACAAGGAGGAAATTGTAAAAAGAGTCAGTAACTAAATTGAAATGAATGAAACTGAGAGTCCAAGATATCAAAAAATATGGGATGCAACAAAAGCAGTACTAGCATTGAATTTTTAGCCATGAATGCTTATATTAAAAAAGAAGATAATGCTGAGTTCAAAGACCTAAATGAAAACCTGGAGGAACTAGGAAAAGAAAAGCAAACTATTCACAAAGCAAGTGAATCTTGCTTTCTAATTAGAAAGATTAGAGCAGAACTAAATGAAATTGATTATGAAAAAACAGGAAAAAAATTAACAAAACCAAAAACTCATTCTTTGAGAATATTAATAAGAATTGACAAACCTATATCTAGACTAATAAAGAAAAAAAGACAGAAGATGCAAATAAATAAATTAAAAAATGAGATATGGGATATCACCAATGAACCCATAAAAAAAGAGTATCATAAGAGTATAGTTTGAAAAATTGTATGCTAGCAAAATGGATAACTAGGTGAAATGGGTAAATATCTAAAAACACATAAGAAACCTACATTAATGAAAGAAGAAATTGATGAACTCAACAGACCACTCACAAGTAAGGACATTGAATTAGTCATCATAAACTTCCCCACTAAGAAAAGACCAGGATGGGAAAGTTTCACAGTTGAATTCAACCAATAATTCTGGAAAGAAGTAACACCAGTCCTGCTTATATTATTCAAAAAATTTAACGTGACGGCAACATTGCCTAACTCATTCTGTGATGCCAACATCGCTTTAATACCAAAGCCACATAAAGATACAACAAGAAAATTAAACTACAGACCAATCTTTCTAATGAAGCTAGATGCTAAAATCCTCAACAAAATATTTGAAAGTTGTATTCTGCAACACATCAAATGAATAATACTCTATGACCAAGTGGTTTTCATCCCTGCTATGCAAGGATAGTTCAACATAAGAAAACCATTCAATGAAAAATCACATTTAGAATTTTTAAAAACTCACATGCTCATCTCTACTGATGCATAAAAAGCATTTGACAAAATACAGTATCCTTTATTGATAAAAAACACTTCAATATATAGCATAGGAGAAAAGTTCCTCAACATGATAAAGGGTATATATGAAAAAATGACAACTAACAGCATATTGAAAGGTAAAATGCTAAAGGCTTTCATTCTAATATCTGGAACAAGGCAAGTAGGCCCACTGTCAACATTCTTATAGAACATTTGTTAGAAGTACATAATTGAGCATTTAGACAAGAAAAAGCAATAAAAGTCATACGTATTGGAAAGGAAAAAGTAAAAACTTTACTTTTTGCTGGTAACATGAACCTATATGGAGAAAGGCATGAAAAATCTACAACAAAGCTTCTAGAGCTTTGTAAACAAGTTTTGTAAAATCACAGTATACAAGGTCAACATGGAAAAATCAAAGGC
>JAQZBX010072064.1:0-15133 GCA_029593785.1 Cabassous unicinctus | reverse complement strand
AATATTACATAATTATTCTAAAGCTAATAAACTCCTTCCAAATGTTTTATTCAAAAGAATAACATTAAACACCCAACTGGAGTTGTTAAGAGATGAGAACTTATAACGGATTCCCAGACCAAGGACTACATTTCACTTCTTTTTGTATAAATCTGAGAAAGAAGGCACTGCTGTCACTATACCCCTACATTTACATGTTACAATCTAGACCCTGTTCCTATATGCGTCCTATCATAGCAGCTGCTGCTATGGTTAGGAAAAAAAAATATTGTGTCAATGGAAGGCAAGTATAGCCCCAAAATGGAAGATCCCAGATGTCCTTCAATGGGTGAGTGGTTAAACAAACTTTAGTAAACCCATACCATAGGATACTACCCAGCAATAGAAAGGAACAAACTACTAATGAACACAACTTGGAAGAATCTCAAAGAAATTATGCTGAGAAACAAAAGCCAAACTCAGACAGATACATAATTTATGATCCCATTGATATAACTTTCAGAAAATAACAATTATAGTAGTGAGGAACAGATTAGTGGTTGCCAGTGGTTAGGAATTGGGGCAGGAGGTAGGTGTATCTATAAAGGGGTAGTACGAGAGAGCCTCGTGGCAAAAAGAATTCTACTGTAACTTGACTGTAGTGGCAGTTACAGGAATCTACACATGGGATAAAATTGCAGAGCTATAAACACACACACAACGACACCACTTCATAAATAGGTTCGGTGCATTTTGAGATGCTACCCTCCACTCCCTCTTAAAAAAAAGAAAAAGAAAAAGAAAAGACCCTTTACCTGTATTGCAGTTGGATAGACCTTCTTTTGTTAGATCAATAACAGGATCAAGTTTCTTCTTCTCTATACTCTGAAAAGTTGTTTAAAAAAATTAGGTTTCATCTCAACAGCAGAAAATATTGTTAAACAGAAAAACACATATAATTTTTAATTAACATTTAGAAGGTAAAAATTGAACACTGCACAAGTTTCTTGTGGTTTAACTCCACCATGAGTAATCCTCATGTATTACTAATTCAAATATATGACCAATTGTTCATGATATTCCAATTATAGACCCATGAAAGAGAAGCTCTTATAAAATACTGTGTGATTTCTGGGAATATGACTGAGAAAAGTCTAAATGAATTAATTCGGTAAATAAGTATGGTGGTGAAATATGTTTATTATTAGCTGTTTGCTTTTTAATGTGTCAGTCAGACTGGAACCTGGTTATGCTGCTCAGAGAATCAATCTCCCAAAGAATGAATTACAAAGCTAGATCATTCAACATGTACTAACACTAAAGTTCATAGAACTAACATATTCAAATGAACAACATTCAGAGACAATATTTATTACATACCATAACTTCTGGTTCAGCATCAGGTAAGTCACTGGAATTTCTTGACGTAATTTTTCCAATATCTGAAAGAAAATGATTAAAATATGAAAACATTTAAAAATTTTTACTAAATTATTAATTATTTATGGATTGGTAATATATGAATACTGAAACACAATAATACTGGGGATATAATTGTTAATTACACAATCATAGAAAATAACAATTGATTTTACCCACTTTAAGGACTGCTGATCCAGTTCAATAAAAAAGAAAATCTAATTTTGGTTCAAAAGATCTTTTTTTTCCTTCTGTAATATTACAATTACATTAACTCTTTTAAAAAATCTATGTGGAAATTAATTCAGCATTTGAGGGAAAAAAACTTGGAAATGCACAGAGTTTTTCATTCACAATATCTTTAGATTAGACTTCCCAAATTAGCTAATGAGCACTATTACTAGAACCAGTAGAAAGCCTCAGATAAATGCTTACTAACCTTGGTAACTCTTTGAATTCAGTCTTAACAGGCCAAATCTTTGGGGAAACTAAGTAGCTACATAAGTGGAGGCAAAGATTTCTGGAATTAAAATGCAAATATTCTAATATTCTGAGAAATGAATTGGAATTGGGAAATTCTGATTGAGAAATCATGGATTAACAAGATGGCTATTATAAGAGAGTGGAAATTTATCACTGGTTATCTAAGAGTAAAGCTTTTTACAAAACTTTAAGCAATAAATCAGAACTTTAAGCAATAAATATATAACATACATGAAAATTAATTAGTTTAATAATTTGCAAAGCCACTGAAACAAACAGCAAAGAAATAAAAGGTGATAAACTGATAATACATAAAATTTAAAAATCTCAACTATATTAAGGAGTCATTTATTCAGGTAATAGAAATCACAGATATAAGTTAGAGCATGATTGAGGGTAGACTTACATTTTAAAATTTTATTAAAAATTTCATACAATTCTCTATTTTAAACAAATACTGACTTGAGGCTTTCTAATTTGGTAGAAGATCATATTATAATCAACATAAGATACCTGTTGGATTTGATGTAATTGAAGTTTTCAAATTAGGACTTGCCACAGAAATCAACATAACATCATCATTGTTACTAAAATGGTAAAAAAAAAAAAAAAAATCAAAAACAAAAATAAACTAAACACGAAGTATCAGGCTTTTTCATGCATTCAATGGTTAGAATTCTTCTAACTTATTTCATAACTGACATTTTAAATGGAATGTATGAAGGGGAAAATGGAGATAAAACCAAATACCGAAGAATCCTCATGTGTTACTAATTCAATTACATGACCAATTGTTGGTAATAATCCAATAATAGACCTTTAAAACTTAGTAGGGATCCATTCACAATGAATCTAAAATTATAATGTATAAAATATACAAACATACAATATACATGAACAGACAAAATATACGAGTATCACTTTAGCACATACACTTGCCATGATATGAAACAATGTATGACTGAGAGCAACCCATTAGTATCCATTAAGACCCTTTGACACTTATACAGGACAAATTTCATAAATGAAACCATTATAAAATAAAGCCTGCCATTACTCTGCATTATATCACAACAGTAATATGTACCACAAATATGCTAAACTGAGATAATGATGGCGATAAATGATGGTTGTGGTTAAAGAATATCCCAAGCCAGAAGATTGCCTTTTACTGCCATTTTGACCCTGACTCCACTTTGATGAGTTTATGAGTTTGACAAACATTTTGAACAGATTTTTTAAAAGAAAATCTTGAAACTAATTTTATTAAGCCCATTAAAATTGCTTGATTAATTTTCTATTTTCTATACATCATAGTTATACTATTTTCTCTTAGATATTTTCTATTTTAAACTTTCACATTTAGGCTGATGATCCATTTCAAGTTAATTTTTGTATGCGGTATGTGTTAAGAGTTGAGGTTACTTTTTCTGTTAGTTATTCCAGCAACATTTGTTGAAAAGACTATCTTTTCCCCATTAAATTGCCTTGGCACCTCTGCTGAAAACCAACTGACTATACGTGTGTATTCCTATCTGTCTATTCATCTATATAACTATCCTTAAGCCAGAATGAGTGTCTTGACTACTGTAGTGTTAGATTAAATCTTGAACTCAGGTAGTATGTCTTCCAACTTTGTTCTTCTTTTATAAAACTGTTTTTAGCCTTCTAGGTTTTTGGTAATTTCACATAAGTTCTTAAATCAGTTTGTTACTTTCTACAAAAAAAGGCTGCTAGGATTAGAACTGAGATTGTATTAAATGTTCAGAGCAATTTGGGTTAAAGTGACACCGTAACAACACTGAATTTTCTGATCCATGAACATGGTATACCTCATCATTTATTTAAGTCCCCTTTAGTTTTTCTCAGCAGTATTTTTCAGTTTTAAGTTAGATCTTACACTTTGGTAAATTTATCGCTAATTATACCATGTTGTTTGATGATTAAATTTCAAATTCCAGTTGTTTGTTGCCAATACATAGAAATAATTGTAGAGAAATAGTATGTTTATATATATATACACTATATAGAAATACAGAAAAATATTTCATATTTCTCGCAGTCATTACTTTGCAGATTCAAAATTCTCCTACCTGGAGAATTTCTTTTATTATTATTATTATTATTTTTTGCATCTAATGATGAAAAACTTTATTTTGCATAAAGATCTCTGGAAAATGAAGCTGTGCTGGGAACATGTTATAGATGAGGAATGATCCATACATAGTACAAAACTCAATTACAGAATTATTTTCTAGCTATTACCAGATACTCCAAATTACTAATGCTTAACTGAAAGTAAAACATAAAGTGCCACACTAAAAGGATAGAAGTGGTGAAATATGACAGAATTTAAACCAGCAGATATAAATGCAGCACCTATGGGTATTTAAAAAAGTCAAATATTGGAAAAATCAAATACTGAGGAAAAGCTCTGGCCTTAAATATATTTCACTTGAAATCCAAGCATAAAAAGCCTGTCCTTGACTTTCTGGCAATTTTAATTCATTGTATGAAAACATATTATGAATGATAGATGAGTTCACTGACAAAAAAGGGCACTTTTTGGCTAAAACTACAAAATAAACTGGTTTTCTGAAAATATATAGGAAAACATTTCAGACCATTTTCAAAATGTCTAACTGGTACACTGATCTTCAGAAAAACTTACGTAGCCTGTAGAAATTTATCTTGAAATAAAAATGAGGCAAAATTAATATTATAAAAGGGGTTATTACATCTGTCCTTCAGATCAGTGTAACATGAGGACTACGATCATCTCAAGAACCAAAACAACAGAGAAACAATTCAGAGAGCACACGGCCATAGAGACCACCCATAGTCACACAACCAGGCTTTGCCTTCAGATGAAGGCCTGGGCAAACAAGTTTCAGTAACAGAGGTCAAATGTTTAATATTTCTTGTAGTGCAGGTCTGATGTATTCTCTCTCCTTTTTGTTACAAGAAAGTCAACCCTCCACACACACATACCTATGAAACATTTTCAGTGGGTGCAGAATTTTGAATGGGTAGTTTTTCTTTTCCAGTCAATACTTTTGAGATGTCTATTGTTTTCTAGTTTGCATAGTTTACAGCAAGAAGTCTGCTGCCATTCTTATATTTCGTTCCTTTCTGTGTAATGCATCTTTTCTCTCTGGTTGCTTTTAAGATTTCTCTTCAACACTGACTTTATCACTGTGGCTTTATGTTTTTTCTTTTGGGTGTGTGTTAACTTTTCATTTTCTTTTTTTTACATTTATGAGTTTAGAGGGTTCATCAAATTTGTTAAAATTTCATACATTATATCCTCAAATACTTTTTCTATTCCCCTCGTGATACTCCCAATTATATGTGTTTTAGACTGCTTGGTACTTTTACATAGTTCAATTTTTATTTCAGTCTTTTTAGTTTCCATGCTTCATTTTGGAGAGTTTCCATTGTCATTTCACCGATTTTGAAAAAATCAATAATTGTCTACTCTTTCGTTAATTCCACCCCACTCTACCACTCTACGTTTCACTTTTGTCTTTTTCATCTCTACAAGTTCCATTTGAGACTTTTAAAAATCTTCCGTTTCTCTCATCATATTCATTTTTTCCTTTATATTGTTAAACACGAGGAGTCTGATAATAGATCTTTAAAGCTGCTGTCTCCTAAGTCCATCAAATATACTATTTCTAGGCCTGTTTCTATCACTTCATTTTTCTCCTTATGGGAAATATATTTTAAAACATTTTTTATTGAGCAGTTGTTGTACACAACAGTCTGTGCGGTGTACAGAATTCCCATCTCTGTCTATCACAAAGTTTAACCTACTAACATTTTGCATCTGTGTGGCACCTTTGTTAAAACTGATGAAGTATTACTATAATTATACTACTAACTATAGTCCATAGTCTACACTAGGGTTTATTCTTTGTGTTGTACAGATCTATGTTGTTGCTGTTGTTTTTAATTTTTATTCTGGCAAAATACATACAACCTAAAATTTCCCATTTTAACCACTTTCAAGTATACAATTTAATGGTGTGAATTACATTCACAGTGTTATGCTACTATCATCACCACCCATTACCAAAACTTTTCCATCACTCCAATAAGAAACTCTATACCAATTAAGAACTTTTATTCCCCACCTGTATTCTAATTTCTGATGGGTTGTATTGTTTAAATCTTCACACACCTGGTAATTTTTCATTGGCTGTCAGATATTGCAAATCTTACATTGTTGTGTGATGGATGTTGTTTCACACCTTCAAAGAGGGTTGGACTTTGTTCTGACATGTAGTTCAATTACTTAGAATTAGTCTCATTCCTTTTAGGCTTATTTTGCTTTTTGCAGGGTTAGGTCCACTGCAGCCTTTATTTAGCCCCACAAAGGTCATACTCTTCTGAGAACTCTACCAGCTGCAAGGTCTCTTCATTTTACCCAGTGGGAATACAAAATGTTTTCAGCCCTGTGTGATATCCAGGAATCATCTGGCCTTCTTCTTCCCAGTGGTTCTTTTCCAGTTTTGTGTAGTTTCATCCCACATATGTGAAGCTCTATACTCAGCCAGTGATGCAAGGGGTCCCCCCTCTAGATCTCCAGAGTTGTATCTCTATGCAGTTTCCCCTCATATTCTATCCAACCCAGGTTCTCCAATCACTGATCTCAACTCAGCAAGACCATGAGGCTAATACCAATCTTGCTTAAGTTCTTCCAAAAATTTTAACAGGAAGGAACGCTACCAAACTCATTCTATGATGCCAACATCACTTTAATACCAAAACCAGATAAGATAACTATGAAAAAAGAAAATTACAGACCAATTTCTCTAATGAATATAGATACAAATATTCTCAAAACACTTGCAAACTGAATCCATAAGCACATTAAAGGAATTATAAAAGCATATTAAAGGCATTATACATCACAATCATTTGAGTTTTAATCCAGATATGCAATCATGTTTCAACATAAGAAAATCAATTAGCATAATACACCACATTAATAAGAAGAAAAATAACATGATCCTCTCGATGGATGCAGAAAAGGTATTAGACAAATTCAGCAACCTTTCTTGATAAAAACACTCCAAAAGATAGGAATAGAAGGATGCTTTCTAAACATAGTAAAGTACATTTATGAAAAATCTACAGCTAACATTGTACTCAACAGTGAATGATTGAAAGCTTTCCTGCTGAGATCAGGAACAAGACAAGGATGCCCATTGTCACCACTGCTGTGCTAGAAGTTCTAGCTGTAACAATTAGGCAAGAAAAAGAAATAAAAAACACCCAATTAGGAAAAGAAGTAAAACTTTCACTATGCACTAATGATATGATCTTAGATACAGAAAATCCCGAAAAATCCACAAAAAAGATACTAGATCCACAGATGAATTTAGCAAAGTGGCAGGACACAAGATCAGTATGCAAAAACCAGCATTTCTATACACTACTGATGAGCAATCTGAGGAGGAAGTCAGAAAAAAATTCCATTTATAATAGCGACTAAAAGAATCAAATATTTAGGAACAAATGTAACTGAGAACATCAAGGACCTATATTGAGAAAACTACAAAACACTACTAGAAGAAACCAAAGAAGACCTAAATAAATGGAAGGACATTCCATGTTCACAAATTGGAAGACTACATATTGTTAAGATGTCAATTCTACCCAAACTGATTTATATAGATTCAACACAAAAATCCCAACAGCCTTTTTTGCAGAAATGGAGAAGCCAGTTATCAAATTTATATGGAAGGGTAAGGGTACCCGAATAGCCCAAAATGTCTTAAAAAAAAGAAGCATGAAGTTAAAGGACTCTTACTTCCTGACTTTACAAGCGTATTACTTAGCAACAGTGGTAAAAAACAGAATAGTACTGGCATAAAGATAGAGAGACTGACCAAAGGAAACAATCTGAGAACTCAGAAATAGACCCTCACATCTCCAGTCACGTGATTTTTTTACAAGGCTTCAAGCCCACCCAGCTGGGCCAGAACACTATATTCAACAAATGGTACTAGGAGAACTGGATATCCGTAGCCAAAAGAAAGAAAGAAGACAACTATCTCACACCTTATATAAAAATTAACTCAAAATGGATCAAGGACCTAAATATAAAAAACTACAACTATAAAAGTCCTGGAAGAAAATGTAGGGAAACATTCAAGATCTTGTGGTAGGCGGTAGTTTCTCAAACTTTATACCCAAAGCACAAGAAATGAAAGAAAAAATTAGAAAATGGGACCTCCTCAAAATTGAATACTTTTGTTCTTCAAAAGACTTTGTCAAGAAAGTAAAAAGGCAGCCTACTCAATGGGAGAAAATATTTGGAAACCATACATCTGATGAGGGTTTGTTATCTACGTCATATAAAGAGATCAAACAACTCAACAATAAAAAGACAAGCAACCCAATTAAAAAATGGACAAAAGACTTGAATAGACAGTTTTCCAAAGAGGAAATACAATGGCCAAAAAGCACATGAAAAAATATTCATCATCACTATTAGGGAAATGATTATCAATACTACAATGAGATAGCATTTCATATCTTATAGAATGGCCATTATTAAAAAAATAAAACAGAAAACTACAAGTGCTGGAGAGGATATGGAGAAATTGAAACATTCCTTCACTGTTGGTGAGAATGTAGATTGGTACAGCTTCTGTGGAAGACAGCTTGGCAGTACCTCAAGAAGCTGAATGTAGAACTGCTATATGATGCAGCAATCCCATTACTAAGAATATATTCCGAAGAACTGAAAGCAAGGACACAAACTGGCATTTGCACACTGATGCTCATAGCAACATTATTCACAACTGCTAAAATACGGAAACAGCCCAAGTGTCCATCAACAGATGAATGGATAAACAAAATGTGGTATGCACATACAATGGAATATTATTCATCTGTAAGAAGAAATCGGGAGGCATATGACAGCATGGGTGAACCTTGAGTACATTATGCTGAGTGAAATAAAACCAGACACAAAAGGAAAAATATTGTATGGTTTTACCAATATGAACAAAATATGATGAGTAAAGTGATGGAGGTAAACTCTATAGAGTATAGGTTACTAAAAGACACAATATGGGTTGAGAATGGGAATTGATGCTTAATGTATAATTTTTAATAAGGTCTGTTGTAAAATTGTGGAAATGAACAGAGTTTATAGTATCACATTATATTGAGTATACTTAAGACTGCTGATTTATAAGGGTGATTGTGGCCGAAAGGAGTTGTGTCTGGGGACATAAATGTCAATTGAAAGGAAGCGGGGAAGCAGGTGTGGCTCAATCGATAGAGCTCCCGTTTACCATATGGGAGGCCCCGGCCGACCCGCACGGCGTGGTGGGCTGATGCAGCAAGACCTCACAGCAAGGGGAGATAAGCAGACACAGAAAAAACACAGTAAATGGACACAGCAAACACAAGCAGCAAGGGGGGGATAAATAAATAAATAAATAAATCTTAAAAAAAAAAAAAAAAAAAATTGAAAGGAAGCTAGAGGAAAATCTAGGGACTATATAACAGTGATTTTGGTGGTGTTTGAAGACTGTGTTAACACAGCAGATATGTAAGAATGTTCTTCTTTACAAAGTATTAATACAGGGTGTTAAATGATGGGGTGGGTTGGGTGAAAACAAAAAACAAGTAGTAACTCTGTAGTTATTAACTTACATATAACACTAAGAATACATTAAATATAAACAGTCTAAATTTTCTAATTAAAAGATAATTATTTTCAAATTGGAATAAAATACATATTCAGTTTAATAAATAATTATAAAGCCAGCATCCATGCAGCCACCACTCAGGTATATTTTAAATTATCAACATTTCAGTAACCCATGTGCCTCTATCCTTTATCATAAACCTCACCAATAAATAGCATTTGTGGTACTAATTTACTTGATTTTCTCTTTAGAGTTTAGCTTTCATTCCTTAAATAGTATACTTTTGCTTTGGGCTATTTTTTAACTTCATTTGAATGGAATCATACTATTCCTTTGTGTCTGCTTTTCAATTCTGTTTTTATGGGGGTAACATACTGGTATATGTGACTGAGGTTTCTTCGTTTTCATTAATGTATAATAATATTCCACTGTCTGGACTTACCACAATTTATTTTCCTTTCAACTGCAGACAGATGCTTTTTCCTTCCAGATTTTGGTTATTATAGAAAATGCTGCCAGTAAACAGTTCTATACATATATACTATTGTATGTGTACACATCTCTAGCTATGATATATTTCAAGGACTGGGACTACTGGATCTTCAACATTTCTAGATATTGCCAAATTTTTTTCTAGAGTATTGTAACCAATTTACTCACCCATAGCAAAATATTAAATAAAAACAATTTCCATTATTTGAAAACCTCATCAATACCTGATATTGTCAGAGTTTTAGATGATTTATTTTTCCTTACCTGACATGTAATGGTATCTCATTGTGATTTTAATTTGCATTTCCCTGATTACTAATGAAGATGAACACCTTTTCATATGTTTATTGGCCATTTGGAAGTCCTCTTTTGTGAAGTGGATGTATAAGTCTTTTGCCCATTTTTCTTTTGTATTATCTGGCTTTTACTCATTGATTTGTTGAAGTTCTTTATATATATTCTGAGTACTAGTCCTCTATAGGTTATATGTGCTGCGAGTATCTTCTCCCACTCGATGGCCTGTCTTCTCACTATCTTTATAGTGCCTTTTGAGAAAAGAAGTTTCTAATTTTAATGTGGTGAAATTTATCAGTGTTTCTTTCATGGTAAGAGTATTTTGTCTTAAGAAATACTTCCCTAGCCAAGTTCATGGAGACATTCTCCTATCTTACCTTCTAAAACCTTTATTCTTTTCCTTTAGATACAATTTCTTAATCCACATGAGATTGATTTTTGTGTGCTATCTGACAAAGGGGTCCAAAATAAGACAAAACCATTTATTAAAATTCAACAATTTCCTAAATTACCTCCATACAATCTCCATCATATATCATATGAACATATATGCATGGTTTAGTTTTTGGATTCTACTCTATTATACTGATCTATTTGTCTAGTACTTGCCAGTATCCCATTATCCCAATTATGTAGCTTTGCAATGTCTTGCAATCTGATGGCAAATTCCTTCCATTTTGTTTCTCTACTTCAGGGGCATTGTGACTTCTTCACCCATTGCATTTATATGTACATTTTAAAATCACATCAGCTTGTAAAGTTCCATAAAATTACACAGTGGGATACTGATTGGAATCAACATCAATTTGAACAGAAATGAAAACATTTTATAATACTGCATTGTGCAAACCATAAACATAATTCATCTTTCCATTTAATTAATTCTTCTCTAGTATCTCTCAATAAAGTTTTGTAATTTTCTTTACAGTTAATACATGTCTTGTTAAATGTATTCCTAGTACTTGATATGTTTTGGTGCTATTTACTGTTATTCCATCTTTTAAGAATTTCACTTCCTAATTTTTTATATCTAGTATATAAAAATACAATTGATTTTTTATATATCTGAGTTCAGCTCTCTTGCTAAACTCCTAATTGTAATCATTAATCTGTAGGGTCCTGTGGGTTTCCTACATACATATACCCCAATCATACAAGAATAGTGATAAGATTGTTCCTTCTTTTCTGGTCCTTTATATTTTTATTTTTCTTGTATTTTTTGCATTCTTGCTTTAGCTAAGACATCTAGTACAATGTTATACAAAATAGTGAAAGCAAGCATCCTTCTCCTATTGTGTATCTCAAAGGGAATACTTCTAATGTTTCACCATTAGGTTTGTTTTGGGATTTTTGTAGATATTCATTATCAGATTGGGCAAGTTACCTCCTACTTCAAGTTGGCCAAGAATATATTTTTAATCATAAATGGATACTGAATTTTATCAAATCCTGCACCTATCATGCACAGATTATAATTTTTCTCCTGGAAAATTGCATTGATTTTTCGTTGTTAAACCAACTTTGCACTCCTGGAACAAACTCAGCTTTTATAGACCGCTGAACTTGGTTGACAAGTATCTTGTTTAAGAAATCTGCACCTATTTTGTGGGTAAAAGTGGACTGTAATTTTCCATTTCGATAAAACTTTTTAATCGATTTTAGGATTAGGGTTTTGCTAGCCTCATAAAATGAACTAAAGAATGGTCCCTTTTTTCCTATTCTCTGGAAGAGTTTGTTTAGAAGTAGTATTATCTCTTCCTTAAATGTTCTATAAAACTCCCTACTGAAGTTATCTGGGCCAAGTAACACATCTATTACACCTATTCTCATACACCAAAGGCTTATAATGCTACTAGAAAGAATGTCACAGATTGCTGTACTTCCTTCAGTATAGAGCATAAGGTGGATTTGTTTATATTAAAGACACAAGCCACTGCTAAACTGTATATATTAGCCTATGAAGTTCCATTTTAATGCTAGCTTCACTTTTTCACTTCCATCACCAGCATTTTTTCTTTTTTTTGTCATTTTTATGAGTTTCAGCATATGTGTGTTCAAAACTGGAACAACCAAGACTAACTGAAATGTGCCTGCTGCCTTCACCAACTAAGTGCAATCTTCATAGTAGCTTCCTGGCTCAAAACTAAGATGTGGGCCTCAGTACCACTGAATATTGGGGTTTCTCTTAAAGAGTCAAAACTGCATGTTAAATCCCCAAATACCAAAAAATCTACTCTAAGTGGTGTAAATCTGTGATGTTTTTCTTCATTTTATGGCATCTTTATCTGGAAGGAAATGTAGTGTTCTTCAATGACCATCATTTAATTTACTTAAGTTTGGTTATATATTTTTCTCTTTTTAAAAACTTTACAATCTAACATATAAAGTAATACTGTAAGGCATTTTTAAGGAGTGAATGTTAAGAATAAACTCTTTGATAAAAAATGATAGCCAGTGAGTGTACACTTTGAATGGATTGTACAAAGCAAAGGACTGTATAATACAGGGAATCCAGTGGTGGATGATGGACTGTGGTTTACAGGACAAAGATGAGAATGTTTTCTCATGAATGATAACAAATACATAATACTAATATAGAGTGTTAATAATTGGAGGGTTGGGAGAAAAATACACCAAATGTTAGCTATGAGCTAACATTTAATTATTAACATTACTATTAACATTAATATATTAATAGTAATATTTTGACAATGCTCTTTCATAGTTTGTAACAAATGTTTAACAACAATGCAAGGTGTTGGTGGTGGGTAGATGTATGGGAGCCTCGTATGTTGCTATGAATGTTTGTTTTATAAATTCACAGCTTTTACTATATACTTATTGTTTATGTATGTTCATGAATGAATGATATACTTCAATAAAATTTTATTTTTTAAACAAAGAATAATCAACATTATAAAGATCCAAACCTATTGAGAATCACCAGTTAAAAAAATCCATTAAAATGGGACTCCATGAAAGTTAATACAGGCCAGGTTTACCAATTATGCTTCTTTGTTCAAATAAACTACTTCTTTGCCACTAGACTCAAATCTTTTTAGACCAGATCTGAGATTAGGTATCCAAGCTGCTTTGTGACTCAACTAGATAAATAAAATAACCTGTTCACTCTAATTTGAAGTTATCATGATACTATTTTAGGTATGCAGGGAATTAACTGAAGGCGCTTCCCCCCGCCAGCCTTATCTACTCTCCCATGTAATTTTTTTTTTAATTACTGTTTCATAGGGCCTTTAATCCTTCCCTGCATAGAACTAGAAATCTAAAGCAATGATCCGGTTAATAAGTCCAATTACCATACCAAAGATGGAAAGCATCTCAGTGAAAAACCTGATCACCTAACCAATTCAGAATTTTAGTAGTCTTAAAACAATGACAAGAGCTTTGGAGAACCAGTTCCATTCCTTCATAATAACCAAAAATAGTATTCATATGAATATGAAACTAAAAGCTATTTTATGCTTACATAGGAAAAGGTGATATGTTTAAAAGCGTACATTTAGATACACAAGTTTATGCAGTTTTGTATAAATATCTACCTTTCAGAAACAGTCTCAACATGATCCAGTGACAAATTAATCTTTTCATTTGATTTCTCTGGAGGTTTAGAAGGTTCAGAGTTCATAGAAGTCATTTTTTCATTTGGACTATTAATTGACTCTTGAATCTTATCCATATTCATAGTTTCTGAACTTGCAACCTGTTAAATAGGCAAAGAAAAAGCAGTTGAGGGGAGGGCTACCAAATGCGTTTTCCACACGTAATTCATGAGTTAAAGTTCACTTTGAAAATATTCTTGCATATATATGGCAAAACATACATTAAATTATATGAATTTCAATGGATGATAACCAAGATTGTGGTCTTTCTGAATTAAAGTGAATTCATTTGAATTAAAATGAATTTAATTCAAAATGAATTAAAAAAAAAACATCAAGGAAATAACGGTAATGGTGGTACAAGTCAATTTCCTAGTCTGGATGGACAGAAGGAAAAACAAATACCTAAGTACTACTAATAAGTATATTTATAGGTACTAATGACTACTTACCTTGATAAAAGTAAGTCCTTAGACAATATTCTATTCCTATTACACTAAGATTTAGGAACTATTTAACATTCGACTTTAACAAGGAAACTTAAATTTTTGTTAAGCTTCTATGAAGTGAAGACCAGAATGAGTCAGATTTCCAGCTTGCTCTTCCAGTTGGTAAGTTCTGTTTAAAAAACTTGGTGCTGAAACATTTAGACTTCATGGCAGATACACAAAGACAGAATTTTGAAACAAATTCTGTTTTATATCACAGCAATATGATATATTATTACTATAACAAATGAACAGATTAAAATATAGGAATAGGTTCAAACAACTTTGGGAAACAAGAGGAAAAATACTTGGTACTTGTGATCCTTTCAGTTCCAGGGCAAGGTGGCACAGATGCTCTCTTCTCTGTTCCTACCCTCAAAGTACAACTAAATTCCCTGGAACTAATTTAACAGATCATCATAAAATAACTCTGAAAGCTGAAAGAAGGTAGATTGACTGGGGACCTTGAGACTTGAGGAATTACCCCACTTTGAGTGCTCTAAGCTTTCTTTTTAATTCCCCATATATTCCATAATGGATGCTGGAGAGGCCAGGTACCAATCCCTCAGTCTACATTCCAGGCAGCAGGGCCTGGCCAGAAACTCATCCTTTACTCCACACCTGAAGGATGGGTGGGCCTGATTCACCACAATAGCATGTTAGCTGGGTCCCCACCTGATGACTG
>JAQZBX010072063.1:0-15133 GCA_029593785.1 Cabassous unicinctus | reverse complement strand
TTTTTTTTTTTAAAGATTTATTTATTTTATTTTATTTATCCCCCCCCTTGCTGCTCGTGCTGCTGTGTCCATTCGCTGCGTGTCTTCTCTGTGTCTGCTTATCTCCCCCTTGCTGTGAGGTCTTGCCACATCAGCCCACGGCGCCCCGCGAGCCGGCCTGCCGTCACAAGGAGCCGCCGGGAAGTGAACCCGGGGCCTCTCATATGGTAAACGGGGGCTCTAGCCACTGAGCCACACCCGCTTCCCTAGACGGGCAGTTTTACACATACACGGGAACCGGCTCTGGGCACCAGGTCTGTACAGGCTCCACAGGCTCCACGCTGGCACACACACACTCCACCGCCCCATCCCAGGCACTGATTGCTTCTCCTGGCTCCCTGGAAAGGCAAGGTGAAAGGTCAGCTCCTCGAACCTCAGCTCTTTACCAACCTGGTTATTAATAACGACGTTGCTCCCTCTAATGAGGCCACACCTGCTATTTACAAATCTCTTTCCTTCCTCAGAGGAGCTCCCACTCACCCCAGAGGAGGCAGAGGTGGTGCTGGCAGTTGCCTTACAGGCAGAGACACAGAGAATGTTGGCACCTTCCCTAAGACACACAGCAGTGCCTCCCCAGTCCTTTCAGCCCCCATTAAAGACACAGCTTCTCCAGGGAGCCCCTGGGACTGCTGCTGCTGCATGCTGCTGTCTCCACTTCCCAGTCCCCGCTCACTCACCCCGCAGAGGAATAGCTCAGTATTGGTGGGTGGGCAGGGCAAGGGATCAGTGTCTCTGGAGCTCCTACGGGGAGCCCAGCCCTAAGCCAGCCACTTGGTAGACATCACCTCATTTAATTCTTACGACAACACTATGAGACAAGAGATTGAGAAACAGGCACACTTTGCCCTACTGAGTTGTGTGACCTTAGGCAAGCCCCTTGAGGTAGGTATGGCAGTTGCCCAGCACACAGTGGGTATACAGTAAGCCCTCAACCAGTGGCAGCCCTAGAGGAGGACAGGGCTGCAGCTTGCTCACATAGCCAAGAAAGGAAGGAACTGAAGGAACTGGGATTCAAACCCCCCATCCCCCAGAACTGTGCCCCAAGCCCTCCTGAGGGAAGGCTCAGGCGTAGCTGGTGGTTGGGAACCCTTTGCCACTGCAGCCAGCAGAGCCTGAAGGTTGACTGTGCAGGCCACAGCCCGGGCTCAGAGGATCTTAGGGGGTCCAGGATGGCACCTAGGCGGTGAGGGGCAGATGCTGGGCATTGGTATCTGGGCAGCGTGAGCTGAGGCACTTGCCATAAGTATGCAGGCAAACCAGAGCTTCCTTCTGCAGGGGAGGCCTGGGGAGGCAATAGCCTGTGGCCCTGCCAGGGCGAACAAGAAATGAGGAGTCTCCCAAACTCAGAAGACTCCCCACTCCCACCTCTAGAGAAAATCAGAGTTGCTCAGAGAGACATCCCGAAGGCTGAGAAAGGGGTATGGGATTTCACTGGGTACCTCTGGGTGACTGCATCTGCCAGTCTATTTTTTTTTTTTTTAAAGATTTATTTTATTTTTATTTTATTTTATTTTTATTTATTTATCCCCCCCTTGCTGCTTGTGCTGCTGTGTCCATTCGCTGCGTGTCTTCTCTGTGTCTGCTTATCTCCCCCTTGCTGTGAGGTCTTGCCGCATCAGCCCACCGCACCGCTTAGGCCGGCGTGCCCTCACAAGGAGGCCTCGGGAAGCAAACCCGGGCCTCCCATATGGTAAACGGGGGCTCTATCCACTGAGCCACACCCGCTTCCCTCTGCAAGTCTATTGACTAGAAAAAAAGTCCATGCATAATTTGGACACCTTACTTTTGAGGATGGGGGGTGGGGCACACTCTGATTAATTAATAGCCAGGGTGGCTTGACCTTCCTTTCCTTCTTCCCATCTTTTCTTCTACCAAAGACTGCAGATTCCCAGGCCTTATGCTGGGGGTACAACAGTGAATGGGACCCAGATGCTACTTCCCAGTTCAGTGAGAGAGATAGATGTGAAACAGACCATTGCACCCCAGTGTGATGAGTGGTTGAGTGTGGATGGGCCTGGAGAGAGACCTGAGGAAATTAGGGCCACTGGGCCTTGAGTTGGGGGTAGGATGAGAATGTTCCCCATTTTGCCTGTGCCAGAGCCTAGCTACTCGAAGGTCTGGCTAGTTACTGGAAGCAATAGAGAACATTCCCTCCCTACATCCCCAGAAATCTTTCTAATGCCCACATCTGACCCCATCACCCTCAGCATGGAGCCTCCTCCCCAGCCCTCAGATTCCAGTTCCCCACTCTTCCAGAGCCTGGCCCCTCCCTGTCTCCTGACTGTCCCTCCCTAGCTGGACTGCCACCAAGGCCTTCAGGGCTGGCCAAAGTTCCTTGCTGGGTCACACCTCCATGCTTTGGAATATATTCTCCCTCAGCCCTGGCTGCTTGTCTGGCTCTGTCTTTTCTAACTCCTGTTGGCTTTTAAGACTCGACTCAGGCCCCTTCCTCCAGGAAGCCTTCTCTGACCTCCAGGCTGGGTTTGGCACCTCTTCTGAGGCCCCATAGCATTCTGAATTCACTTCCATCCTAGCCGTGACTCCCTGTATTATAATTTCTTGGTCACAAGCCTGGCTCCCCAAGCAGCCTGGGAAGGAGCCCCCTCCAGGGCAGGGCAGGGTCTGCCTGAACACTGGGATTCCAGCCTTACACAGGGCTGAGCATAGTCCTTGGCTACAGGGTAAAGGAGGACTCTTGACACATCTGAAAGGGAAGGAAGGCAGAAAAACAGCCTGGCTCAGAGAAAAGAACTTGAAAGGAGTGTCTGCTGCCGGAACCTCCTCTAAAACCCGTCCACTTCCCTTCTCAGCCTCTTAGGAGTCATGATGCCAAACCTCAGACCAGCCACAGCCTGCTCCCAGCTCTTCAATATGAGGAAACTGAGGCCCAGGGAGGAGCAACCACATCCATGCCCAAGATCTGAGGCAGGCAGTTCTCAAACCCAGGTCTCCTGAAGCCCCCTTCAGTCTATACCAGGCTTCCTTCTTGTCCTCACACCGCCTCTCCCTGCCCTTCAACCCTCCCCCCCAGCCTAGGATGGAAAAACACCTGGCTGAGCTCCACCTGCATGCCTTATGCTGTCTGTAGCCCCTTCCTTGGAGGCCCCCAGCCTGGGGCTGGGGATGTGAGGAAAAGAGGAGGGGGAGCCCCTGTGAGAAGCGGGGAGGCTGATGCATTCCCCCCTCAGTGTTGCAGAAGGTTGCTCTATCCAGAGCCTGGACTTCTGCCAGCCTCCCTAATCACCTCTTTTCCTCTCCCCATCCAGGGCCTCTCTCTGGGGATCCCCTCCCCCGGCCTCTGTGCCCTGGGTGGAGCAGTCACAGCTGTTTCAAGGATGGTGGTTTGGGCTTGGGCGGGCCATGCCCACAGCCTGACTCCAGCCCAGTCATCTGTCACCACCCGTCCTTGCCTCGGTCAGGTCTTGGTTTCCATTGGAAATCACCTTCCCCCAGCTCCCCACTTTAAAGGTCTTGGGGGGCTGCCAGCCCAGCTCATCCTGGCCCTGCCTGTGCCCCTCCCCCAGTGCCCCCCTCTCCTCCTCCTGTGGGCAGGCCAGGAGCACTGTCCCTCGAAGCCTCTCCGAGCCTGGCTGGGGGTGTGGGGTCTGGGCCAGGTGGTTGGCGCTGCCCCCTTGTTAGCGGCCCGCTGGGTTTCTGTCACTGAGGACTGGTTACCAGGCAACCGCGTCTGAGGAGGGCTCGGCTCTGGCTCAGGGCTGGCACGGTGGCTGCTGTGGAGGGAGGCTGGCAGCCAAGCCAGCTGAGGCCAGGTCACCATCAGGAGGCCTTGTGCTCCCAGGAGGGGTGGCGGCTGAGCCTCACCTCTGCGGCCTCACACTAGGCTCGCAGCCCTGCCCCAGGGGTCTAGACACCCGAACTCGGGTTCTGGAGGCTGAGTGAGAGCAGAGAGGGGCACTTCTTCCCCTCTGGGACTGGGGTGTGGCCCTGTGGCCTTACTGACCACCACCCTGTGGCTTGGGGTGAGGAACACTGGGAGTCAGATTTCCCAGTGCACAGGGCTTAGGCTTTGACGTCCCATGGTGCTAGGTTTAAATCCCACTCTGCCTCTTAACGGTTGTGTGGTCTTGGACAGGTCAATGACCTCTCCGAGCCTCAGTTGCTTCATCTAGAGAATGGGGTGATAATCCCTGCCTCACAAGGGCACTGTACAGTGTCTGAAATGCTCCCTGCAGCACCTGGCAGACAGCCTTCTCTCAATATCTGTTCAGTCCTGTGTCCTCTCCTCCAGCCCCAAGCTCGGCCACATTGCAAGGGGGAGGATTGCGAGCACTGCAGATGTTAACAGCCCACATGTGGGCCACCCAGCACTGCCAGGTGACCCAGGCAATGTGCCCCCCACCCTGTCCCTTGCTCTCCCATCCCTGATTGCTTTTTGTTGTTGTTTTCAATTTAGCAAGCACTCATATAGCCTTTACTGTGTATGGGGAGCTGTTTTCAATGCTTTACAAATAGTAATTCCATTTAATTTATTTAAGCCATTTAGTGGATTAAGTGACTTAATCCATTTATTTTATTAATCCATTTAATGGATTAAAGGAGGTAATGCTGAGGTGGACCAAGGGACCTGCGGTGGTATAGAGTCTGGCCACACCTCCCTCCCATGCAGGTTGGACACCAGCCCTGCCTCCTGTCACCAAGCCAGCGTGGGCTGGTGTCGCCGTGGGCGGTTCAGAGTTTCAGGAAGAGCAGTGATGGCTAATTAAAACTTTGGCTCTGGGAGGCCCCCTTGGGGTAGGGATTGCCTCAGTCTGCTCCAGTGGGGGGGGTCCCCTAATTGGACTCCTGGGCCCTAGTAATGATGCAAACTTACCAGGCAGAGGATAACAGGCAGGGAGGGAGGGGGAAGGGGGAAGGAAACGGGTTGGCAAAAAAAAAATAATAATAACAACCCCCCTCCCATCTTGAGAGACAAGTGACTTTGGAGTCCCCAGACTGCCACTTAGGAGCTGTGTGACCTTGGATGAGTTTCGTGGCCTCTCTGAGCCTCTTCCTCACTGAAAAGTGGGGATAATAAAACTTCCAGCCCTGGAGGGTTGCTGTGAGAAGATATGCATAGAAAGTATCTAGCACAGAGCCTGGCTCAGAACTAGGGACTCAGGAAATTGGAGAAATTATTGTCTCTGTTTTTAAACCACCATTATGACCAGCGTCCTTTCATAACCATAATCTCACTTAATTCTCAGAGGGGCTCGGAAGGGTAGGGTCAAGCATCCAGTGAGAGACTTAGCCTCACAGCTTTCTTTCGAGGTAACCAACAGTTCCAGGGCCTGGCCCCCATGAGGGGCCTGGGGGATCAGGGGCTGGGGAGTGGGGGGTGCTGTAGGAGGTCACTGAGATGTCTGGGCTGCAGATGCACCTGGAGCCTACAGAGTGGAGAGGACTTGACTGGGCGGAAAGGTGTAGCAAGTGTATGCTTGGCAGGGGACACAGCCTCAGCAAAGGCCTGGAGACCAGATAGGGCGGGCTGTGGTCAGGTGCCCTGGGGAGCCAGCAGGGCTGGAATCAGGGTGGGCCTCAGACACCTAGGCAATCGCCTGTGGGCATATGAGTGACAGCCACGGGCTGCCCTGCTGAAGGCTGGGGACTAGCCCTAGGTGGCCAAAGCCTCTCCCAGCTCCAGAGTGCTGAGAACGACCTGTACCAGAAGGGTGGGCTGTGAAGAGGGAGTCCATGAGTGAGAGAGGGTGCTAGAACTTTCCTGGCTGCAGCAAGATGGGCTCACTAACCCACCAGACAATTTCACCCCCTGTCTGGAAGGCCTCTGTAGTCACAGAACACAAGTCCATCCCCCTGAACACTGCAGCCCCCTCGAGAGGTCACACGGAAGCTGTTCTCAGAAGGGCACAAGGTCCAGAAAGAATGAGAGCCCCCAAGCCCTCCAGCATGGCCCAGCTCAGTGACCTCACCTCTGCTCTCACAGGCTGTCTCCGGCGGTGCTCAGCCCCTGTGTCTGCCCAGGCCAGGGCCTTGCGCCTCCCTCCTTCTCTCCCCCCAAGTGCTTGATGACCCTTCCACGATGAGCAGGGGGCTCAGAACATGTCTTTTCACAGACAGAAAACCAATGGGTATGGAGGAGACCAGGACGTACTTCGGGACAGCTGGTCAGCACTAATAAATCAACATCTCCTGAACAAACACACCCGCTCTGGCCCCTCTCCTTACCCGCCCCCCCAGATCCCAATCCCCATTTATGGTCCCTTCCCCCTATCAGTCAGCCCATCTGTAGCTCACTCAGCTCCAGTTTGCTCAGTAAATAGCATCTCTGCAGGCCTGCCTGCCTTTGAACAGCTCCCCTGGGAAGGGGTTCTGGAGGTCTCCATGACCTCAGGGCCCAGAGCCTGGGCAAGCCCAGGCAGGCCAAGGGTCCGTCTCCCTGCACCCATAGGTGCCCTCTCAGCATCCATTAGGATTCCCAGCATGGGGCAGAGGAACTGAAAACTCCCTCGCTGCATGGGGCATGGGATCATGGGGCAGAAGCTCCCAGTCCAGGACCAGGCTTCTTCCCAGCAAGCCCTGGGACCCTGTATCACACCCTCCTCAACCATCTCTGCTTATGCAGAGACCCCTGGCTGCGTGGAGTGTCAGGGAGGAGATGGGTGGAGGTGGGGGCAGGGTAGGAGAACAGCCAAATCCCCAAGATCTCCTAGGGAAGGATGCAAAAGCCAGGTGGGGTTATTAGCAAGGGGAAAGTGGGGGCTCCCTGAAGTCCCACAGGCAGCTTTGGTGCAGCCAGGGGTAGGGAAAGGGGGTCTGCTCCTGAGGCTCAGGCCCCAGTTAGGGGCTTCCTGCCTTGGGGCCACAGTCAGAGGTCTTCCGTTTTTGCCCCAAACTCTCCCCAGCTTCACCCCTTAATGACCCTACTGTGTACCAAAGTGACATTAATGATACTGAATTAAAAAAAATATTGTAACAATAGAATGTAAACAAATTGAGAAAAACATGTTTTCATAACAAGGGGTGACCAGACATTTGTGTGAGAATATGCTGTAGACTGCCTTTATACCTTCCAGAGGGACACTCCTCGGATAAGGAAATTGGTGACCAGAATTCTGAGGCAGAAAAACCCAGTGCAAACTTCACTGAGCTTAAGGTTGAGGCACACTGGCACCCAGTGGCCCTGATTCCCAGCTCCCAAGACCTCTCCTTGAAGGTACCTGCTACCTTGCGTCAGCCTTCGGCCGATGGACTTTATTTTTTTTATTATTATTATTATTTTACCAGGAGGTCCCAGGGATCGAACCTGGGTCCCTCCATATGGGAGACGGACACCCAACCATTTGAGCCACATCCATCCCCCCCGATGGACTTTAGACACTGGTACCCTCCACCTTTAAATGTGTTGTATGCCCTTGACCTGGCTATTGCGTTTTGGTTGTGTTGGCAGCTTGCGATGAAGGGAGCAAATAAATTGCGTGGAACATCCAAACCATAGTTGTGCCGAATCTGCTTTCAATTTGCAATCATCTCTCAGGTCATTTTATGACAATTACATGACAGACCCCTCCATCCCCAGGACCAGCCTTTCACTCTTGAATGGCCAGGTGCTGCCTGGGAGTGTGTGGTGTGGCTCTGGATTGAGGGGTGGGGAGGCTTGCACTCCCTGCTTCCTTCCCCTTACTGAGCTCAGTTTCCCCATCTTTAACCTAGGGGCGATAACCTAACAGCCCCCAGGTTCCAAAGAAGATTACAGGCGGCAGGCTGTGTGGGTGAGCAGTGAGTGCTATGGGGTGGGATGCAGGGGGCAGTGGTACCTGGCCATGGGGGTGGGAAGGGAGGTGAGCATCTGAGGGAAGCCACCCCTTGCCTCCCCCACCCACCAGATGCAGGGCAGTGCTGGCCCAGGGAGAGGGGTCTTGACTGGGTGTGAGGGTGTGTGGAAGTCCCACGAGGGCACTGCTCAGGCTTTGCGGAGGGAAACCCGTGTTTCCTGGGTAACCCGTGTGAACTCGCAGGGTGAGAAGTGCTGGGCAGCCAGACAGGCAGAAAGTCAGCCCCACCCCCAAGCCAAGGCCCACAGACAGACAGACACCTGCGGCTGACCTCAGGCTGTGGGCAGTCATGAGATTCGAAGCCCCAGCAGCAGGAGACGGGCAGATGCTCCGCAGCATACTGGGCTTTGGGGTGGGGGGGCTTGGCCAGGGCAGGGCTTGTCCCCTGAGTGAGTCTCCAGCTCAGTCCGGAAACATCACACTGCTTGGAAGCTGTCCTGGCACCTGAAGCCTCCAATGGTGTTTCCTTGCTTCAGATAAGCGTTGCCTTCTTAGGGAAGCTTTGGTGAAACAAGGGGCACCAG
Source organism: Cabassous unicinctus (assembly GCA_029593785.1). Lineage (NCBI taxonomy): Eukaryota > Metazoa > Chordata > Mammalia > Cingulata > Chlamyphoridae > Cabassous > Cabassous unicinctus. The sequence continues at coordinate 6,780 of JAQZBX010072063.1, read as the reverse complement.
CTCCTAGCCCAGGCCCAAATCCCAACCTGCTGCCCATGGCTGTGGGATCCCTCGGAACCTGGGATGATGGTCCTGCTCCAGGTTTGTGGTGGGCATCAGTGCTGGGTCCTGAAGCACCTAGACTGGGCCAGGCAGGCACGGGGCATTTGGTAAACCTGCGTTCCTCCTCCTTCCTCAAAACCAGTTCCTGGGAAGCAGGCCGGACCTTGAGATGGTGGCAGGTCGAAGTCTGCTTTACCTTCTCTGGAAAGAAGTTCTGGGAGTCATGGAGGGAGAGGCCAGAGAGTCAAAACCACTCCCAAATCCCAGTCTCAATCCTATCCCAATTCTGAGGCAACAACCAGGAGGCACCCCAAAACAATCCTAATGGGGACAAAAGGCCTTGAGATGGGGTTGTCTGATCTGTGGGGAGGGACTCGGAGATGCTGAGGATCCTTGGCTCCAGTAGACAACCAAAGGGGCACCCTCTGCCCCCCAGCACCAGCCGCCTGGCCCACAATATACGCTGCTGAGCTGTGCTCTCCAGAAGCTCACCAGGGCTTCCTGTGACCCACACCCCTGGGCGCCGTGTCCTGAGGGAGCTGCTGACCATGGGCAGGTGGAGGGCAGAAGGTCAGGCAGTGGACTTCTTGCAACCTGCCTGTGACCAGGGTCTCTGTCCCCTGAAGGGGCAGCATGAAGCCCTTGAGGGCAAAGTGCCCCTAAAGGCATCTTAGGGTTCTGGGGAGACTGTGCCCGCTGCTCAGCTGTTCTTTGGGGACTGTCGGAGGCGATGGGGAATGCTGGGGAACCCAAGATGCCAAGCCACGCTTGGGACGCGAAAGGCTGGCCCAGGCTTATGCCCCGCTTGGAGGCGCCACCGCCAAGTCTGTGCTCTCTCACAGCCCCCCTTACTTCTCAGCCAGGGCCTGCCAAGGGCCGGGCTCCCTCTCACCCACTCCTGCAGCCTCCCTGGTCCCCAGCACTTCTGTGGACTTCGAGGTGCTCCCTGATTGGCTGACCCTGGGTTCCAGAGACAGTGGGCGTAGAGTGCTACCTCCACCTCCCAAGGCTCTGTCTGGTAGCCAGTCCCTGGGAATCCAGGTCTGTCACTGCTTCCACCAGGGCACTGGGCTCCCCACTCCATGACAAGTTGAGACAGGCCTCACAGAGCAGAGCCAGGGCCCTCCCAGAGTGGCCCAAGGGTAGAGGGCAGGGGCCATCTACACTCCAAGCTGAAGGGCCTAGGGGCTGGAGATGGGAGCTCCTTCCTCCTGGGTTCAAATCCTGCCTCTGCTACTTCTTAGCTGTGTAGCCTCAGGCAAGGCGACGTCTCTGAAACTCAGTTTACACATTTATAAAATGGGGATATTCATTACCCACCTCTTAGGGTAATCAGGCAGTTTAGGTGAGATTGTGAATACAAGAACCCAGGGTGGGGAGGGACTCAAGCTAGGCTGTGCAGCAGAGGGGGGTGCACGTGTGTTGGGGACTTTCTGGCCTGGCACAGCCAAGAGAATTCCCCCTCCCCAATATAGGCCTGCCTGGGGCATTTGTGGCCCCTCCCAGCCAACACTGAGCTGGAAGCCTTCACCTCCTCTAATCCCCTCCCCATATCCTTTCCAATTCTCCTGCCCCACCCCAGGGCTGTGTAATCTTCCTCTGAGTAAGGGGTTTCCAAGTGTGCTTTACCCAGGAAGAAACCCAGGTGAAGAAACGTGCTCAAGATCTCACATCCAGGGGGAGTGGATGTGGCTCAAGCAGTTGAGCTCCTGCCTCCCACATGGGAGGTCCCAGGTTTGGTTCCCGGTGCCTCCTGAAGAAACAGAAATGAACAACAAGCAAAACAAATGAGAAAACCAACTCAGGGAAGCCAATGTGGCTCAGTGGTTGAGCGCCAGCTTCCCATGTGTAAGGCCCCGGGTTCAGTCCCCAGCCCCCAGTACTTTAAGATCTCACATCCAGGAAGGAGCAGATGCAGGAGTCAAGCCTGCCCAGGGTTTCTCACCTCCAGTCCTGTGCTCCTAACACCACGCTGAATGGAGCCTCCTGGTCGGGAAGGACTCAAGGAGCTCAGAGGAGCAAGGAGAAAAAAGGGTATGACTGCCACACAGGACCACACAGCAACACACATGTTCATAGACAGACATGGACACTAAAGATGCAGGAATCCAAACATGGGTTACCCTATTCATTCATTCATTCATTCAAAATGCCAGGTCTGTTATGCCAGGGTGTGGATAACCTCTGTGTGTGCCCATAGGACATGCTAGTCACCCAAGGCAGGAGGGCCCTAAAAAGAGCCCCAGCCACCCTTTACTGGTCCAGAATAAGGAGGTGCTGGGAAGATGGGTATTGCAGGGGAGGTGTCAATCACCCACCACTGCCCCCTCCCTCCCCAACCAATTCCCACTGCAGTCCCCAGCCCTGTCCCTGGCACCCACTGCTTTGGGATTTATATACAGTTTCTCCATCTGATTAGCAAAGGCAATTTTGCATCCTGGCTGCACCCCAGCCTAAATGTGTAACCTGAGGCATGTTGCTAGACATGGTTGCCCCCAGTTTTCTCACCTCTAAAATGAGGCTGTTAAATCTTCCTCACTTGGCATGGATGGAAGGAGTTCTTGATTGAAAAGCACCTGGCAGAGTGCTTGCTGGCTCACCCATGCCATCACCTCTGGACCCCTAGGACAGCCCCTAGGGATGGCTGGGTGCCCACTTCACCCAGCTGGACACCCTCCCTCCCCCTCAGCGCAGTGGAGGAAGAGGTGTGGAGCTGCCTACCCCACCAGCAAGGTGGTCCCATCACTTTCTGCCCCAGGGGCCTCCCCTGCAGGACCATCTCCCTCCATCTAACCTCTACCTGCCCAGACTCCCACCTCTGCCAGGCCTGGAGGGCATCCATCTTCACTCTGAGACCCACCTGCCTTCTCATTCACAATCCCCTCTGCTTCCTGGGTAGGGCTCCCAGAGAGTCTTTGCCCACAGGCCTGCCCAGCTGGCCTCATCTCCCACTTCCACCCCGAATCCTGATCCCAGTCTGCCATGGTCCTGCTACCAAGCTGGAAGCTCTATGATCCAGATGGCTTGAGTCCCAGCCCCTCCTCAGCCCTCCATTTCTCATCTGCAATTTAGGAATAAAAATACCTAAAGGTATGTCGTGAGAACTAAATTAGAAAACCAATGTCAATAAATAATAAGGAAGAATGGATGGATAAATGAATGAAACTTTGTGTGTGCTCTAACTTCTAAAATAATAATAATTGAAAAGTCCATAATTATGAAACTCAGGTGCTCTATTGTTCATGGTGTATTACTTGGGACCCCCATTGTGGGTTGCTGGGTTCACAGCTGGTACTCTCTGTGTCTTTGAGGTCCCACAGCTGGACACGTTTGTGGAAGGAAGCCGCCCAGAGGAGGTCGGCCCAGGCGGACACCAGATAGAGGCAGGGGCTGAGGCAGGATTCAGGAGGAAGGCCTGGAGAGGCCCAGGGGCCTTTCTCTGACTGGAGCAGCAGTGGAATCCAAGTGGCTGCTGCAAGGAACTTCTCTGGGCTCCTGATTGGCATCTGATTGGGGGCAGAGCGTGGGCTGGCTTCCAGGATTGGTTCACCCGTTGGCGGGATACCCCTGGGCCTTGCCCAGCCTGCAACTGGCAGGAACCCAGTGTCCCTTCAGTAACTCTCAGGATCTCAGGTTTCTCCCCACAGCTGGTGCTACAACGTCCCTCCCAGCAACTCACCTGGTGTCCATGGCCTCCAGACTGACTCCTCCCAAAGCTGGATGCCCTCTGGCTCCTTATCCCCTCATCACTGATTGGCACAAAGCAGCTTGGATGTTAGGCTTTGACTGAAGGTCAGGGTGACACCCAGGTCAGCATAAGCAATATGCACATTAAACGGTGGACATCTTTTTTTTTAAATGTCCATCAGCTGTTTCCTGTTCTGCCAGACGCCCCTCAGGTCACAGCTTGCTAATATCTTGTGTTCCTTTCTTTCCCCTGACACCTCTCTCTTCCCATCTGAAATGTTTGTTCTTTCAATTCTCATTTGTAACAATTTAGCCCCCCTTCCCTGCAAATCAAATATATCTCTCATTTCTGAACCCTCCCAAGTAGCTCACGAAACTCAGGCACTTATCCAGGTCCCAACCTTCAGCTGCAGGTGATCTTTTCACAAGCTGCACCCAGTTTTCGGACATTGCTCCCTTGCCCACCCACATAAACAAATAGAAAAACAATGGTAGATTTATTCTTCTTGGATTTTTTCTTCTTCCCCATGAGTTCACTCACTTCCGACCGTCATCTTTGATGTGTTAAAGCTAATCACAGACACGTTTTAAATTGTTAGCATGTGTCACAAACTGTGTCACAGGTTTATCACGAGCTGGTTAGCAAGAGAACCAATCAAGGAAAACAAAACACAATTGATTCCTCCAGCCTTTTAAGAGAAGCAGTGTAATGATTTGGAGCACAAACACTGACCCCTGACTGGGTTTCAATCTCAGTCTTGCCGCTTTCTAGCTGTGTGACCTTAAGCAAGTTTACTTAACTTCTCTGTGCCTCAGTTGTGAGGACTAAATGAGTTAATATATATAAGCTCCTAGCACAGTGCCTGGCACACAAAAAGCATAAGAATGTGTTAGTTATTCTTGCCATGCGTGGGTTTATATAGGAAGAAAGAGGAATGTTAGATAAGGTTGTTTAATTATGTACAGGTCTGGTTAGCTTTACAGGGCTGTAAAGCTGTCACATTCATATCAGCCGCATGGGTTAAACCTGGGTCATACCAACCAGGACTCGCTCCAAATTGCCAGGTGTGGGCTGTTAATCGGAAATACCAGCCACCAAAGTTTGTTTGTTTGTTTCCTTGCAGTCTGGGGTATTTTTCTTTCCCAGACTCCAGACGGTATCCTTGAAAATCTTTCAATCAAACAGGGTCTGGAGAATGGGGGAGGGGTGTGTGACGGAGATGATGGGAGAGCTGGCAAGCCGTTCAACCCACAGCCAGGCGGTGCAGGCAGGGCTGGCAGAGGGCTCTCTAGATGGGTAGAGAGATGGGCGGGAGGGGCTGGACACCCAGGCCGAGGCCTGGGAACAGGCAGCTGAAAGGCTGGTCTGTGGTCCTGGCCATGGAAATGACTCTCAAGGGCCAGCCATGGTTCCTGGCCACTGGCCACACTGTCTTCTGAACCCTTGGCCCATGAAGCTCCTTCCCTGAGTTCCCACAGCCCTGGCAGGGCCCAGAACCAGCCTTCTGCTGTTCTGACTGTCCTGCGGAGGAGCGGAGGCAGCCCTGCAGGAGGACACAGCCAGGCTGAGCTGGGAGCCAAGCGGGGCTTGGCAGCTACCCGAGGGCTGGCACCGGGCCTCTTGCTTCTCCTTCCCCGACTGCCCAAGCTGCTCACAGAGCATTCAGTTAATAGAGACCTGTTGATGTTACCTGGTAAAAACAAACCCAAAGGCACAAAGTCACCTGACATTTAGCAGTGCTGTCCAATAAAAATATAATAGGAGCCACACATGTTATTTTAAACATTCTGGTAGCCATTTTAAAAAGTAAAAAGAAGCAAGTGAAATTAATAGTATATTTCATTTAACCCGGTTTATCCAAAATATTCTCATTTCAACATGTCATCAATACACAAAATTATTATAGTTCACATTCTTTTGTTTCATGCTAAGTTTTTGAAATCCTGTATTTCACGCTCAGTGCATGTATCAATTCACACTAGCCGCCTTTCAAGGGCTCAAACGCTTTGTGTGTCTAGTGGCTACCATGTTGGACAGCTCAAGTCTAGAGGACAGCTCAAGTCTAGAGTGCTAGAATCCCCAAAAGACCGAGACCGGCACCGCAGGGCCCTGCAGATCCGACAAGCATCTCTCCGCTGCCTTCTTGACCGGACCTTGTCCAGGCTGTGCTTGAATGTGCCCCAGCTGCCGGGCTCGCTACCTCCTCAGGCAAGCACTTCGGACCCACCGTTCTGGCTCAGAGATAGAAGCTGCTGATGTTGAGCAGAAATCTCCCTCCTGGCTGCGCTTTTCCAAAGCTCCGGCACCACCTCGCAGGGAGGGTAGCAGGCAGGAACTTTTTTTTGGTCGGTCGATTTGACCATCGACCCGCAACAAGTCAGGGGAGAGGGTGCTAGGATTCTACTGGGTCGCCCTTCCCCTGCGGCTGCTGGGTGAGTGGTCGCCCAGACCCCCCGGAGGGGAGAGTCTGTAAAGGGTTTTGCAGGCACCCACTGAACAGCTAAAGCAGAAAGCCCAGCTCTGAGTCACGGCCCAGTCGGGGACCACGCCCTCGCTGCCCCTCGCCCGGGACTCCGAGGGCGTCTCTCCTCTTAGCTGGGAGGACCGGGCCCCTAACACAGCTCCCCTGTTTCACAGACGGCGAAACTGAGGCGCCGGTCCTCGGCGTCCGCGGCTGCGCCCCCGCCCTCGGGCTAAGCGCCCAGGGGCCTCGGGAGAACGCTCGGAGGCCTTTCCGCCCGCGGGCCCGGGTGGGAGGCGCCCCGCCAGCCTCCTGCTCCTCGGACACAGGCGGCGGGCGGCCAAAGGCCGCCGGGACCCGGCCGCCGGGGCGGCAAGCTCGCGGGATCCGTGATGAAACTCCGGGCCCGGGTTGCAGGAGAGGCCCCCAGGCGCCGCCTGCCGCTTGTTTACCTCAGCGCTCGCCCGGCGGGGGAGGCCGCGGGGGCGGAGTCACGGCGCCCCCGGCCCCGCCCCGCGCGCCCCGCCCCGCGCGCCCCGCCCCACGGGACCCGCCCACCCCTCACCCCGAGCCCCGCCCACCCCTCACC
>JAQZBX010072062.1:0-15136 GCA_029593785.1 Cabassous unicinctus | reverse complement strand
GATCTAATACTAATCTTGCTCAAGCTCTTTCAAAAATTTGAACCGGAAAGAATGCTACAAAACTCATTCTATGAAGCCGATATCACCCTAATACCAAAGCAGATAAAGATACTACAAAAAAAGAAAATTACCGACCAATATCTCTAATGAATACAGATGGAAAAATACTCAACAAAATACTTGCAAACCAAATCCAAAAGCACACTAAAAGAATTATACATCACAATCAAATGGGTTTTATCCCAGGTATGCAAGAATGCTTCAACACAAGAAAATCAATTAGTATTATAAACTGTATTGATAAATTGAAGAAGAAAATTCACATAATCCTCTTTATTGATGCAGAAAAGGCATTTGACAAAATATAGCACCCTTTCTTGATAAAAACACTCCAAAAGTTAGGAATAGAAATAAGCTTTCTCAACATGGTAAAGTGCATATATGAAAAACTTACAGCTAGCATTCTACTCAACCGTGGAAAAACTGAAAGCTTCCCCACTGAGATCGGGAACAAGACAAGGATGCCCACTGCCTCAGTTATTATTCAATAATGGGTTAGAAGTTCTAGCTAGAACAATTAGGTTAGAAGAATAAATAAAAGGCACCCAAATAGGAAAGGAAGAAGTAAAACATTCACTATTCACTGATGATACAATCCTATATCTAGAAAACCCTGAAAAATCCACAACAAAGCTACTCGAATTAATAGACAAGTTCAGCAAAGTGGTGGGATACAAGATTAATACACAAAAAATAATTGCATTTCAATAAACTAGTGATGTATAATCTGAGGAGGAAATCAGAAAAAATTTACAATAGTGACTAAAACATCAAATATTTAGGAATAAACTTAATCAAGGACATAATGGACCAGTATTCAGAAAATTATGAAACATTGCTAAAAGAAAGTGAAGAATACTTAAATAAATGGAAGGACATTCCATGTTCATAGATTGGAAGACGAAATACCGTTAAGATGTCAATTCTACCCAAACTGATTTACAGATTCAATGCAATCCTAATAAAAATCCCAAAAGCCTTTTTTTCGCAGAAAATGAAAAGCCTATTACCAAATTTATTTGGAAGGGTAAGGAGCCCTGAATAGCCAAATATATATTTAAAAAGAATGAAGTCATAGGATTCTCACTTCCTGACTTTAAAGCATATTACTTAGCTACAGTGGTAAAAAAGAGCATGGTATTGGCATAAAGAGACAGATTGACCAATGGAACCAAATCAAGAACTCAGAAATAGACCCTCACATCTGCAGTCAAGTGATTTTTGACAAGGCTATTAAGCCCACCCAGCTGGGCCAGAACAGTCTATTCAACAAATGTTGCTGTGAGAACTGGATATCCATATCCAAAAGAAAGAAAGAGGACCCCTCCCTCACACTTTATATAATGTTAACTCAAAATGTATCTAGGACCTAAATATAAAACTAGAACCATAAAGCTCCTAGAAAAAAATGTAGGAAAACTTCATCAAGACCTTGTGGTAGGTGGTCATTTTTTAAACCTTATACCCAAAGCATGAACAACAAAATAAAAAATAGATAAATGGGACCACTTCAAAATTAAACAGTTTTTCATGCCAAAAGACTTTGTCAAAAGGGTGAAAAGGCAGCTGACTCAAAGGGAGAGAAAATTTGGCAATCTCATATCCAATCAGGGTTTAATATCCATGATATATAAAGAAATCATGCAACTCAATATTAAAAAGACAAATTATCTGATTAAAAAGTGGGCAAAAGACTTGAAAAGACAAGTGTCTAAAGAAGAAATACAAATGGTGAAAAAACAAATGAAAAAATGTTCAACATCACTAGCGATTAGGAAATGCAAATCAAAACTACATTGACATATATTTTCATATCTATTAGATTGGCCACTATTAAAAAGTCAGAAAACTGTAAGTATTTGAGAGGATGTGGAAAGATAGGAATGATTATTCCCTGTTGGTGGGAATGTAGAATGGTACAGCCACTGTGGAGGACTGTTTGGCAGGTCCTAAGGAAGTTGAATATAGACTTGCCATGTGACCCAGCAATACCATTGCTAGGTATATATACCCAGAAGAATTGAGAGCAGTGACACAAATAGATACCTGCACACTGATGTTCATAGCAGCATTGTTCACGATTGCCAAAAGTTGGAAACAACCCAGGTATCCATCAACTGATGAATGGGTAAACAAATTGTGGTGTATACACACAATGGACTATTATGCAGCAGTAAGAAGAAATGAAGTCGTGAAGCCTATGACAACACGGATGAACCTGGAGGACATTATGTTGAATGAAGCAAGCCAGACACAAAAGGACAAATACTGTATGACTGAGTGACTATGAACCAAATATATTATGTATACTCATGGAATTAATAATTAGAATATAGGTCACCAGAAAACAGAATGAGGGTAGAGAATGGAAACCTGATGGTTAATCTGTGAAGAATTGGTTACAAGGTTCTTTGTAAATCTGTGGAAATTAATGAAAATGGTGGGAGTACATCATGATGTTTGTGCCTAGCAAAGCTATTATATGGGTATGACAGTGGTTGAAAGGGAAAGTCGAAGGACATGTATATTACTAGACAGAAAGCTAAGAAAAATATAACATGGAACTGTATAACATAGTGAAATCTCATGTAAAATGTGAGTATGGGTAATATTGCGTATATAAGACTTTTTCCAAAATATAAATAAATAAACTAGAGAGAAGGAAACAGAAGGGCAGCTATGTACAGCAGGGGAAGCATAGAGAGATTGAGAGGTGATGAGTTTTATTTGGTTGGCTTTTGTTTTTTAGTATTATTATTATTACTGGAATAATGAAAATTCTCTAAAAATGACTGAAGTAATGAACGCCCAACTATGTGATTATACCGAATACCGTTGACTGAACACTTTGGATGGATTTGTGCTTTATGAATATTTATCAACACAATTGCTTTGATAAAAAAATAAAATAAAAAAGTAAAGGCAAGGATTAATGAGCACAATCCACTTTTCTTTTTTCTTGGCTAGGAGACAGAAAGGGGATATATTGGATGATAGAACAGGTGTATCATGTAGGTTATAACGCTAACTTTTGTGTAGGATGGTAGGTTTGTGGGTGTTTAGCACATTTTTAAAAATTACTAAAATAAATAAATAAATGCAGGTCATACAGAGACTAATGATAAAAGTGAGCCAAGGATTAAGATTAAACAAATTCTGTGTGACTAAGGATCAACTGAAAAGCAAATAGCTATCTTATATTGATTGTATATTATACACACAAATACACACATATATACACACATATATTTTTTAAAAATTGCTTCTCCACCTATGACTTTATTTGCTAAATATAAAAACTAAAAATTTGAAGTCCACTGCTGTAAATGAGAAGCAGTCAAATGTTTTAAAATGGAGGCTACAATATCATACATTCTGTGACATACATAATATTCTCATACTATATAAAGTTGACCCCTTTATATAGTATGATGTCACATTTCAAGGTAGAGGGCAATACTTGACTTCCAAAGAAATGACTTACGAAATAAATAAATAAACAAACAAATAAATGGGAAGAAGATTCTTTAAGGCTTCTCTTCTCAAATCACAGCACAGAAGTAAAAAGAGACTGAAATAGCCAGAAATATATAGACAGCCAAATCCACATAATTCAATGCTTCAATGTATCAATATATAAAGAAGTAGAAGCCAGCTAGTTTGCCTGCCAGCCTTTTTGTCTTCTTTATTTTCCTTTCAAAAGCCATTAGGGCTGAAGCCTGTACAAGAAAAGTGAGAGGTGACATCCAAGAAATTTTGGGAGATTGGTTCCAAACAGGAAGTCTGAACAAATAAAGTGTAGGAGAACACAATGGAAAAGAAGTTTCTCACTCTTGGAGAAGAGAGTTTCAAATATGGAAAGGCAATAAACTGGGATGGACACTGTGATGTGAGACTGGAATTGGAGTAACATTAACTTATGGTTTTTGATAGATTAGATAGATGGGCAGACAAGTAGAGAAACATAAATAGAAGCAATTGTAGGTATTCAAACACATGTATACATATATTCCCTAGTTCTGTCCACATTGAGGGCCTTGGAATAGTGATATCCCAATAGCAGAAAGCACACCTCGTACTAGATCTTCATTTCTACAAAAATCAGCACTCCTTAGAAAAATGGCTGATTCCACTTAGGAAAATGGCTGATTCCAGGACTGGGGCTTGGAAAATACACAAAGACCCTACAACATCTTCTTGTGCCAGAATGTAAGGAAGTGTTCAAAGAATGATGGTGACATGTCAAAAAGACACGGGAATGAACTTAAAATGGTACCCATTGACCAAATTTCGGATGACTTGAACAGCAAAGTAAATGACAGCAATGGTTCATAACCCACTGAAAACAAAATAGGAAGCCATGTGTCCATGCTGATATAAATATATGAATGCACTTAAAATAGAGAAAAAGAAAGCACTAGCTTAGAGCAAAATGCCATCTAATGTAGAAATGAATGCTAAAGGTAGTTGGAGAAAGGTTGATGAATAGCAAGGTATTCACATAATCTCAAATTATTTTCACATAAAATACTCAATTACAAAGGGAGAAAAGAAACTTTATAGTAAAGAAACCTGGGTGACACCACATTAAGAGATAAGAGCGAACATTATCATTAATGGGTCAAATTGAAATCATGAACCACCTGATAAGATGCAAGGAGAAGAAAACAGTATCGTTCCTGTGATAGTCATGCCAGATGTGTAAAGAATTTAATCATGTAAAACATCAGAAAAACTTGATTTGAGGGACTTTCTCCAAAGGAACTGTGCTATACTCTTCAAAAGTTTCAAGGAAAGACTGAAGAACTGTTTAAGATTGAAGGAAACGTATGGAACCTGACAACTAAATGCAACATATGACCCTGCATTGGATCCTTTGGTTATAAAGGGCATTTTAAGGACATTTGACAAAACTTGAATGGAGCCTGTGGATTGGATGGTAGTTATGCAGCAAGTTGATTTTCTGATGCTGATTGGTTACTCTGGTTATGCTGCAGTTCTCCTTATTTATTGGAAACTTGCAGTGAAGTGTTCAGGCGTACTGGAACATCATGTGTGTAGCTTATTCTCAGATTGTTCAGAAAAAACTGCAGTTTTCATTCAATTTTTGCCTCTTAGGTTAAATTATTTCAAAATTAAAAAATCATGAATCTTGCCACTTTCATAGGGAAATTACATGGAACTTGAGAGGGAACAATTATTACACAGCAAAACTGTTGTTATACTTGAGTGTTTAAGAGCAGGGTAGTTATAATGAAGACACAGGGTAAAAAACAAATGAAGATATATGTTATTAGAGAAGTCTCTTTACAAAATAGCTATAGGAATTGAATGGGACTTTATTATAGGGAATTTTCATGGGAAACCTGGGTCTTCCGTCTTGCTTAAAGGTGATGGAAGAAAATGGTCATTGAAAGCCTTGGATTTGTTTATATAAGACAATGAAGGTGTTAAAAGCAAACTATGAAAAATGCCAGAACTGAGGGATGGGTATAGTTTGTTGAGGGGTCTTGTTGAAATCATAGACTGCTTAGATTAAGACTTGAAAACTTCAAGATAATTGATAAGTTAAATGAAAATTATTCAACAAGAGGCTTGGAATAATAGTGGCAAAATAGCCAACATAGGGGAATGGGGGCAAATGGTAGCTGAGTAAGGCATTCCAAGAGTCAGCTCATCCTACAGGGCAGTTATTAATCTAAACAGAGCTATCTAGAGCAGCTTTTTGGGGGGACTCAGGAGACCAGAAGAGCATCCTGCAACATCCCTGAAAGAATGGAAGGAGGAGACTGCCCATCTGCAGCGAAGATTCTTGAGTAAGCCCTCCACGTTGCAGAGGATGGTGCCCATTCTCCACTGGCAGCACAAGCTGCCTTGGGAGCTATTCCATGGCTGGAGTTGGAAGCTCCATTTCCAGAAAAGGGGGGAGGAGGAGACAGTTGACCACTGACGTAGGCTACTGATTAGTAAATTTGGTTGTCTAAAGTATAATCTGAAGAACAACTAAAATTTGAACCTGTCCAAGTGGGAAAGAGGCCAGTAGCTGCCATTTTAACTCTGCAGCTGGCATGAGGGGAGGCGGGTAAGTACCAGCTTCTTTCCACTCAGATCAGATTGCAGCTCTAGTCTAGGCCCCACCTCCAACAGAGAAGAAGCTGGGGAGACCTTTGCTAGCCTCTCCGGGCAACTGCAGGCAGTTTGGGCTGGCATAGACTGAATAGCCAGACATCTGCACCCCAATAGGATAAGAGAAGAGTTGTGTTTCCCTGGCCTCTCCGGGCAACCACAGGTGTTTTTAGCCCACACAAATTGGTTTGCTGAGCGTCTTTGATTCCATCTCTACCCCTCCACCCCCATAGGATAGGAGGGGCCTGGTGTTTCTTCAGCCTCTCTGGACAACTGCAGGTGTTTTCAGCCCACACAGACTGGATACTTGGACACCTGTAGCTCCCTACCCCCAAACCCCATGTAGAATAGGGCGGGGAGCTGTGTTTCCTCAGGCTTTCCGGGCAATGACAGGTACTTTCAGCCTACAGGGACTGCTGCGGTTAATCCTCACCCCTGAATGGGAAGAAGGGACAGTACTCCCTCAGCCTCTCAGGGCAACTGCAGGTGAATTTGGCCCACATGGATTAGATTGTTGGATACTCTGGAGGGTCCATCTACACTCCTGGCAGGTGAGGAGGAAGGCCAGTGCTATGTCAGTCTACCTGGGCAACTCTAGTCAGTTTGGACCCACACGGCATAGATTGCTGCCCACACCTGCAGCTCCATCCCTGCCCCAGGTAGAGGAGAAAGGAGCATGAAGCTTCATCAGTCTCTCCGGGCAACTACAGATGGTGTTGGTCTGCACGACCCAGATTATTACACATGACTGTGGCTCTGTCCCTACCCCAGACAGAGTAGAAAGTTGGGAGAACCTTCATTGGTTCCTGGGGAACAACAGGCAGATTCAGCTTCCACAATGTATAGTACCAATTACATTCTTGGCTCCTACTACACAATCAGCAAGGGAGAAAGTTCAAGAAAGCCCTGAGCTAAAGAGAGAAAGTGCACCCAGAATAAATACATCTAGTAAACCAAATGCAAAGACACCAACAAAAAATTACAATCCATACCAAGAAACAGAAAGATATGGCCCAGTTAAAGGAACAAGATAAGCCTCCAGAGAAAAGTGATGCTTAACATACAAGGGATACCCAAAAAGATTAAGTGTCAATTTCTCATCAGAAACCATGGAGGAAAGAAGGCACTGGTATGATATGTTTAAGATACTGTAAGAGAAAAACTGCCAGCCAAGAGTCTTATATCCAGCAATATTCTCTTTCAAAAATGAGTTTAGAATATTCACACGTAAACAGAAACAGAGAGTTTGTAACCAAAAGATCAGCTGTGCAGGAAATATTAAGGGTGGTGTTACAGCATGAAAAGAAGAGAGGAGAGAGAGGCTTAGAAGAGAGTCTATAAATGAAGATATCAGTAAAAGTAACTAAAAGTGTAAAAAGAGTGGTGAAAATAAAAATATGGCAGATAAAAACCAAAGGTCAAAATGAATGAAGCAAGAATTGTCATTACAGTAATAACATTGAATGTTAATGCATTAAACTCCTAATCAAAATACTGGTAGAATTAATAAGAAAATATGAACCATCTATATGCTGTCTACAAGAGAACTCACCTTAGATGCAAGGATACCAATAGATTGAAAGTGAAATGCAGGAAATAGATATTCCACACATATAACAACCAAAAAAAAAAAAAAAAAAAAAAAAAAAAAAAAAAAAAGCTAGAGTAGCTATACTTTTATCAGATGTAATAGACTTTAAAGGAAAACTGTTAATAGAAACAAGGAAGGACATTATATTTTAATAAAAGGGGCAATTCACAAGGAAGAAATAACAATCATAAACATATCTAGACCTAACCGGGATGCCCCAAATAACATGAGGCAAACACTAGCAAAACTGAAGGGAGAAATAGATGTCTCTACAATGATAGTTGGAGAATTCAAAACACCATTCTCAGCATTGGATAGACCATCTGGGCAGAGTACCAATAAAGGAAAAGAAATCTTGAATAATATAATAAATAGACTAAACCTAATAGACATATACAACATTGCACACCAAAACAGCAGGATATACATTCTTCTCAAGTGTTCATGGATCTTTCTCCAGGATAGATCATATGTTGGGTCACAAAGCAGATTGCAATAAATTCATCAAGATCGAAATATATAAAGCACTTTTCCTGATCATAATGGAATAAAGTTGGAAATTAACAAGAAGTAGAAAAAGGGAAAATAAATAATCAGTGGGTCAAAGAAGAAATTGTGAGAGAAATCAATAAATATCTCAAATGAAAATGAGAACACAACATATCAGAACCCATGGGATACAGTGAAGGCAGTGCTGAGAGGGAAATTTATAGCCCTCAATTCTTAAAAAAAAAAAGAGCTAAAATAAATGACCTAACTTCACAGTTGGAGGAACTACAAAAAGAACAGCAAACTATTCCCAAAGCAAGGAGAAGGATTGAAATAATAAAGATCAGTACAGAAATAAGTGAAATTGAGAACAAAGCAATAGAGAGAATTAACAAAACCAAAAGTTGGTTCTTCGAGAAGATTAACAAAATCCACAAACCCTTAGCTAACCTGACAAAGAAAAAAAGAGAAGATGTAAGTAAATAAAATGAAAATAAAAATAGGGAGATTACTACTGACCCCACAGAAATAAAAAAGATACTATGAACAACTGTATGCCAACTAACAAGAAAATGTAGATGAAATGGAGAAATTCCTAGGAACATATGAACAACCTACACTGACACTATAAGAAATAGAAATAAGAAATATTCTAAGAAATAGAAGACCTCAGCAAACCAATAACAAGTAAAGAGACTGAAACAACTCTCCAAAATGAAAAGCCCAAGACCAGATGGTTTCACAGGTGAGTTCTACCAAACACTCAAAGAAGATTTAATAAAAAATCTTACTCAAGCTTTTCCAAAAAAAATGAACAAGAAGTAATGCTACCAAACTCATTCCATGAGGCCAATAGCACCCTAATACCAATGCCAGAGAAAGATTATGAAAAATGAAAATTACAGACTCATTTCCCTAAGGAACACAGATGTAAAATTCCAAACAAAATACAGCATCCTTTCTTGGTAAAAATGCTACAAAAGATAGGAATTGAAGGAAACTTTCTCAACATGATAAAGGCCATATATGAAAACCCACAGCTAACATTGTATTCAATGGTGAAAGACTGAAAGCTTTCTTGTGGAGATCGGAAACAAGACAAGAATGCCCACTGTCACCAGTGTTGTCCAATATAGCATTAGAGGTTTAGCTAGAGCAATCAGGCAAGAAAAAGAAATGAAAGGCATCCAAATTGGAATAGAAGAGGTAATTCACAGATGATATGATCCTATATCTAGAAAGCCCTGAAAATCTCTACAACAAAGTTGTTAGAGCTAATGAATTATTTCAGTAGTGTCAGGATACAAGATCAATATGTTAAAATCAGTGGTGTTTCTATTCACTAGTAATGTGCAATCTGAACAGGAAGTCAGGGAAAAAAATTCCATTTACAACAGTGACTAAAAGAATCAAAAACTTAGGAATAAACTTATCCAAGGATGTAAAGCATTTGTATTCAGGAAACTACAATGCATTGCTGAAAGAAATTAAAAAAAGACCTAAATAATTGGAAGAACATTTCATGCTTATCGATTGGAAGACTAAGTATCATTTAGATGTAAATTTTACCTAAATTGATATACAGATTCAATGCAATCCTGATAAAAATTCTACGAGCATTTTTTTTTTAACTGGAAAACACAATTATCAAATTTATTTGGAATGGTAAGGGCCCCTGAATAGCCAGAAACATCTCAAAAAGGATAAACGAAGTTAGGGGACTCTCACTTCTGGACTTTAAATCATATTACCTAGCTAAAGTAGTTAAAATAGCATGGTACAAGCATAAAGATAGACACATAACAATGGAACTAAAATGATGGTTCAGAAACAGACCCTCATATCTTTGGTCAAGTGATTTTTGACAAGCCTGTCAACTCACCCAGCTGGGGCAGAACAGTCTATTCAACAAATGGTGCTGGGAGAACTGGATATCCATAGCCAAAAGAAAGTAGATCCCCACCTCAACCTTATACAAAAATTATCTCAAAATGGATAAAAGACCTAAATATAATAGGTAAAACCATAAAGCTCCTAGAAGAAAACATAGGAAAACATCTTCAGGAACTGGTGATAGGTGGTGGATTCTTAAACTGTACACTGAAAGCATGGGCAACAAAAGAAAACATGGATAAATGGGAACTACTCAAAATTAACACCTTTGTGATTCAAAGGACTTTTCCAAAGATGTGAAAAGGCAGCATACTCAATGGGAGAAAATATTTGGAAACCACATATCCAATAAGGATCGGATTTCCATTCTATATAAAGAAATTATACAACTCAACAATAAAAGAGCAAGCAATCCAATTAAAAAACGAGCAAAAGACTTACATAGACATTTCTCCAAAGAGGAAATACAAATGGTCAAAAAACACATGAAAAAAATATCCAGTATTACTAGCTATAGGGAAATGTAAATCAAAACAATGAAATATCATCTCACACTGCACAAAATGGTCATTATTTAAAAAACAACAACACAATAAGTGCTGGAAAGGATGTGGAGAAATAGGAACACTACTTCACAGTTGGTGTGATGGTAAAATGGTATAGCCTCTGTGGAAGACAGTTTGGTGGTTCCTCAGGAAGTTAAATACAGAACTGCCATATGATCCAGCAATGCCTCTAATAGGAATATATCTAGAAGAACTTAAAACTGTGACATGAACAGACATCTGCCCAACAATGTTCGTAATGGCGTTATTCACAATTGCCAAAAGATGGAAACAACCCAAGTGTCCATCAACTGATGAATGGATAAACAAAATGTGGTATATACATACAATGGAATACTATGCTGCAGTAAGAAGAAACAAATTGGGATACATATGATAGTATAATATCTTCAAGATTCATCTATGTTAAGTGAAATAAGCCAGACACAAAAGGACAAACATGTTCTCACTGATAAGAACTAAATACGAAGAATACACACATGGAATTAAAACCTAGAGTATAGGTTATTAGGAGATAAGAGGAGGGCTGTGAATGATGCTTAATGTATGTAGAAGTTTTAATTAACTTTGACTGTAAAAGTGTGGAAATGGACAGAGTTGATGGAAAAAAATTATCATCAGTAGCAGCTGGTTTAAAAATGGGATTGTGGCTGAAAAGGGTAGTCTAGGGATATAAATGTCAATTGAAAGAAAGCTAGACAATAACCTAGGGACTGAATAACACAGTGTATCCTGAGGTGGATGAGAATTGTGGTTAATAGTACAAATGCAAAATGTCCTTCTGTGAACTAGAATGGATGTACATCACTATTGCAAGGTGGTAAGAATGTGGAGAAGCATGGGAAATACAATTAATGTAACCTATGGACTATGTTAACAGCAATACTGTAATATTCTTGTACCAATGCCAAAGATGTACTGTGTTAATCATAAGGAGTAAGGAAAAAATATGCCAAGTGTACGCCATGGACCATAGTTAGTGGTAATAGTATGATGATATTATCTTGCAATATGTAACAAATTTTCCACAATGGTGTGGTGTGTTGGTGAAGAGGTGTTGTATGGGAATTCTACACATGTGCATGATTGTTTTGTAAGTTCACAACTTTTGTAATAAAAAAATAATTTTAAAACAATAGCCAATGGACAGTTTTACCTTTTAACTAATTATTCGCCCATCATAGAGAAAATTCATTAATAAAGCTCAGAGTTGTTCTCCCTCTCTCTAATCAACTTCCTAGGGGCAGGTCATTCATAAATTTGGTCAGGAAAAGATGAGATTATATGCCCACTTCTTCCCCCATATTAAAAAAACGAAAGAAAAACAAAAAACAAAAAGAAACCCAAACAAACAAACAAAAACCAACTCTGGAAATGCTTTATCCCTGAAAAAACACTAAAAAACCCCCATAACTCCCATTTTTCAGAAGCCTGATCTACCTCAGAAACATTCAATAAATCATCTTATTCAGTACTTTCAATAGTGATGGAAAGTAGGTTTTG
Organism: Cabassous unicinctus; assembly: GCA_029593785.1. Taxonomy (NCBI): domain Eukaryota; kingdom Metazoa; phylum Chordata; class Mammalia; order Cingulata; family Chlamyphoridae; genus Cabassous; species Cabassous unicinctus. Next base: position 2,908 of record JAQZBX010072062.1, on the reverse strand, counting down.
CCTTCCTCCTTTTAAAAATGAGGGAGTGGAGGCTCAGAGAAGCTGAGTAACTTGTCTAGAGTCACACAGCCAAAAACTGGTAGAGTTGAAATGGAAGGAGAAATTTATGGTCAGTCTTATCCGAAACTTCATTTAATTCTCACTTAGCAGCCACACACACAATACACAACCACCAGCCCTACATTACAATTAGGCATTTTTTTCACCTGTTTAAATTTCTTTAATTTACTTATATTTTAGGTTTCTAAACATCATCATTATAATGATTAAAAATAGTGATAATAACCACAACATGAATAATTGGAAAGCAAGCTGTAGTTTACAAATGCTTTTATGCATACTTAATATCAATCTTCAAGAGCCAAAGAGAAACATTTTTTCCTCAGAATTTTATAGATGTGGATAATGAAGTTCACAGTAAGAATCAAGACTGGAATTCAGACTAGAAGCAGTCCATAAGATCATCTAGAAAAAAATGCAGTTTCAATTATTATTAAACATTATACTACAGGTCCATTGAAGTAGGTATGAGACCCAGGAGGAAAACTAAAGCTGCATGGTGATGCTGAGGAGACAGGCATGAATAGTGGACCAGTATTTGGGATGTAAAAGTTTAGTCAGTCTTAAACTTGGAAGAGAAATGATGTACCAGAGATATAAGGACAGCTAGACGATCAGCTGCCAATGAATATGCCTAGCAAATACCTCTGAGTTCTGGGAACCTGCTCTCCAATCCCATGGATTTCTAAGATTCTGTTGGTCCCTAAATTCTGTATCTAGAGGCAGCCAAGCAGTGAGTCTGTCTGCAAAGAACCATAACTGTAAAAACGCCATCTCTGGGGGGAGCAGGTATAGCTTCTGCTCCCTGCTTCCCATGTATTTGGTCCCAGATCCAATGCTTGGTACCTCCCCCCCACCCCCCACCCCAAAAAAACCCACCATCTCTGGGCCTTCCCCCCATATACTGTACTTCCCCCTCCCAGACTCCCTAGGACAGTGCTGGAAAACATTCTCTTTTGATAGTCTGCCTTCTTGGACAAGAGCAATGCCATGTGCTAACAAACCAGGTAAATATGCAGTGGCTGGCACACTCAACTCAGAACCATCTGCTAAAATGGCTTCCAGCCTACAGAGCAGATAGCACACTAGTTCCCTTGAGATAAAGAATCTAAACATGAGCTTTGTAAAGTCTTTGTCAAACTAAATTGAATAACTGGTCTTTCAACCTCCTTAAACAAAGAATAATGAATTGTAGTTTGCTCCATCAGTCTTCTGAATTTCAGAAGCCTCAGCACTCCAACCAAGGGAGATTTGACTTGGTACTCTTGACTTCTTATTGCTAGTGAGTTAACAAAGGTCCATAAGTTCTGTGAAAGAGTGCCATCATCTTTCCTTTTCACCAAGTACCTAGAGTAGTGCTCAGCATATATTAGTTGTTTAATAAACATATGATAGGTGAGTGAACATAGGATCACTTAATACAGGATACTATCAAGTCATTCTTAATGGCCAATACTTAACCTGTTCCAGACTAAATACCTTCACTTCAAAAGAGAATGAGTAATGGGAAGCAGAGGAGGCTCAAGCAGTTGGGCACCTGCCTACCACATAGGAGGTCCCGAGTTCGGTTCTGGGTGCCTCCTAAAGATGATGAGCAAGACAATGAGCTGATGAGATGGACTGGCATGATGGGCTGATGCAGTGAGCGGATGCAATGAGATGACTCAATGAAGAGACACAACAAGGAAACACAATGAGAGACACAAGTGGGGAGTGGAAGTGGCTCAAGCCATTGGGAGCCTCCCTCTTACATGGGAGGTCCCAGGTTCAGTTCCCGGTGCCTCCTAAAAAGAATATGAACACACAATGAACAGACACAGAGTGCAGACAGCGGGATGTGTGTGTGGGAATAAATCTTTTTTTTTTTTAAGATTATACATACTTACAAAGAATCTTGAAATAATGGGAGATGGAAATTGGGACATGGGAGGGGGGGAGGACAGAACAAAGGCATGAGAATTAGGGTAACCAATCATAAGCCCCTAAGACTTTGAATCTCAAAGGAACAACAGAAATACTCAGCCAAAGCAAAGATATTCTCAAGGTCACAAAAGCAGCAAGTTAAAAATCCGTGGACTGATGGACAAAGATCAGTGGAAACAAGGTGCCAGCAATAACATTTTAAGTGAATGAATGAACAAATTTCACTTAGAGGAATCACACACATGCCTGTTTTCCTAGCATATCTTGGTTCTTACCTGTTTTGCAAACCTGTCCTTCCCATTGAGTCTTTGCTCTATCCAATGGCCTTCTAAGAGCTCCCCTTTGGGTGTCTGCCAATCAGAGTTGGTTTCACTGATTTGCAAACACATACTTTGGTAGGAGAAATATTGCCAACAAGCAATTAGAGCTGCCTAGTAACCTAGTGGCTAATATATGCTTGGAGAGGAAGCAAGAGAAAAAAATGTACTATCTGGAATTTGAGAAAGCTTTACCTAGCAGCCTGGTAGCATGGCATATAGTAAGTTCTTCGCTCAACTTGAACTCTGACAACTTTAACATACTGCTAAGATACAGCACTCATTTGCCTGTATTACTTTCACCTGTGAAATCATGGACAATTGATGAGCCTCTCCGTGCCTGTTTTATCTATACAATGGTATCAATAGCACTTATAACATAGATGTAGCATTAACTCATTTAATCCTCATCTATGAGGCCCTTAGGCCAGTGCCTCATACTAAAGAGCATTCAATAACTGGTGTTTATAGCTGTAGTTATTAAATTTCTTATTAACAGAAGTTTTGACTGAAATGTTGGGCATAAGGAAGGCAAAAGGGGAACATTGTACAACTTGATAAGTATTGTGAGGATATGCAGAAAAACAGAGAAGATGCACTGTATAGAA
>JAQZBX010072060.1:0-15135 GCA_029593785.1 Cabassous unicinctus | reverse complement strand
GTCCAGATGTTCTATCCAATACTGAGAGTGGTAGCTTGAAGTCTCCAGCAATTATTTAGAGACATCTATGTCTCCCCTTGGCTTTATCAGTGTGTGCCTCATGTATCTTGGGGCACTGAGGATAGGTGCATAAATATTTAGAATAGTTATTTCTTCTTGTTGAATTGCCCCTTTTATTAATATAAAATTGCCTTCTTCATCCCTTATAACAGTTTTGCATTTAAAGTCTATACTGTTTGATATTAGTATCACTGCTCCAGCTCTTTTTTGGTTAGTATTTCTATGTAAGAGCTTTTTCTAAGCATTATTTTTATCCTAATTGTGTCCTTATGTCTCATCTGAATCTCTATAGACAACATATAGATGACTCATATTTTTCAGTCCATTCTGTCAGTGTGTGTCTTTTGACTGGGGAGTTCAAGTAATTCACATTCAATGTTATAACTGTAAAGGCATTACTTTCTTCATCCTTTTTGACAATTGACTTTCTGTTGACATATCATACTATAGTCTATCTTTTTACCCTTTCTAATATTCTTCATTTCTACATTCTTCTCCAAGTCTCTCACCCTTGTTTTTTCCTTTCAGACTGCAACACTCCCTTTAGTATCTCTTGTAATTCTCATCTTTTGGAAGCATATTTTATCAAATTTTGTTTGTCTTTGAAGATTTTGAACTCCCCTTCTTTTTTGATGGACAGCTTTGCTTGATATAGAATTCTTGGCTGGCAGATTGTCTCTTTCAGTATCTTAAATACATCCTACCACTTTCTTCTCTCTTCCATGGTTTCTGATGAGAGGTCTGCACTTAATCTTATCAAATTCCCCTTGTACATGATGCTTTGCTTTTCTCTTGCTGCTTCCAAAATCTTCTCTTTATCTCTGATATTTGTCATTCTGAATAGTAAATGCCTTGGGATAGGTCTTTTCATGTTTATTCTGTTTGTGGTGCATTGTCCTTTCAGGATATTGATGTTTATGTCTTTTGTAAGAGTAGGGAGGCTTTCAGTCATTATTTCCTCAAATATTCTTTCTTCCCCTTTTCCATTCTCTGCTCCTTCCTGGACATTGATCATATGTATATTTTTGCATTTCACATTGTCATTCAATTCCTTGAGGACCTATTTCATTTTTTCAATTCTCTTCTCTTTCTGTTTTCCTGTCCTTTGCAGTTCAGATGTTCTGTCTTCAAAATCATAATTCTGTCTTAAAGCAGTTCAAATCTGCTCCTATTTGCCTCTAGTTTATTTTTTTTTCTAATGTATTTTTAATCTCACCCATTGTGTCTTTCATTCCCATAAGGTCAGCTGTTTTTGTCAAATTGTTCTTTATGCTCACCCAGTGTCTTCTTAATATCCTTTATTCCTTTAGTCATATTTTCTTTCAATTCTTTAAAATGATTTGAGAGAGTTGTGTGGTTATCACAGATTAATTGTCTTAAATATTGAATCTCTTCAGGATATTTGTTTTGTTCCTTTGGCTTGGCCATTTCTTTCTCTTTCTTGGTATGGCTTGTAATTTTTTGCAGATGTCTAGGCATTTGATATGTTGGTGAATTTACTCGGATGCTCAATTTCTCTCTCTTGCCTATTATTTTTTCACAGCTTTTTGATATTTGGTTCAACTTACCCTAAGTCTTCAAATTTCCTCAGCTTAAGTTACTAAAATCATGCAAGGTTCTGACTAATGAAGTGAAGGCTTTCTCCCAGGGGTGGGGTAAAGAGAGCTCTAAAAGCAGTTTCTTTCCATGTAATTTCCAGCCTGGCCAGCAGATGTTGCTCGTTGGCACGCCTTTCCAGGGAAGTGTATCTCTCTTGGTTTTCCTTTGTTTTCATCTGACCAGAGCTGAGATTCAAAACAGGATCCACTGGCCAAATTCACTGAAGAAAAGCCCCCTGTCTCCCCCTCCCTTTTCTCTTGTAACAGCTGGCAGGGAGTAAGACTTCTGCTCTACTCTTAGTTAGCTGCATTATGCCAGGGGTTTTACCACACTAAATATCTTGGGTGTAGGGGAGGGGAGCCCTTCCCTGCAGCCTGGTAGTTTTGTAACTCATGGTTTGTTGTTTCAGCTTCTTTTTCTCACTGTCCCTCACTCTTCTGGGAGTTGTGAAGCACTGTCCTGGTCTGCTGACTCTTAAAGCAGATCCCCAGGGAAGCCTTTGTCTCTTTCTCCATGGTTTTTGTGAAAGCTGAGCCTTATCTGCCTAACCTGTCTGTTATGTTCCCACAATTCTCAATGCATCTGTCTTTATGCCAATACCATTCTGTTTTGACCACTGTAGCTATATAAAACACTTCAAAGTCAGGAGACATGAGTCCTGGACTTTTCTTTGATGGGAGATTTTTGATGACTTTTGGTTCAATCTCTTTGTGATTGGTTTGTTGAGTTCCTGTATTTCTTGTAGAGTTAATGTATGTTGTTTGTGCATTTCTAGGAATTTGTCCATTTCATCTAGGTTGTCTAATTTGTTGCCATACAGTTTCTCATATTATTTATTTATGGTCCTTTTTATTTCTGTGGGGTCAGTCATAATGTCCCCTTTCATTCCTGATTTTATTTATTTGCATCTTCTGTCTTTTTTTCTTTGTCAATTTTATTGATCTCAAAGAACAAGTTTTTAGTCTTGATTTTTTCTTTTTTGTTTGTTTGTTCTCAATTTCATTTATTTTTGCTCTACTCTGTGTTTTTATTTTTATTTTTCTTTCTCTTTTCTTTGGGATTGGTTTGCTGTACTTTTTCTAGTTCCTCCAGGTGTTCAATTAGATCTTTGAGTTTAGCTCTTTCTTCTTTTTTAATGTAGGCATTTAGGCTATATGTTTCTCTTTCAGCACTGCCTTGGCTGTATCCCATGTTTTGATAAGTTGTGTTCTTATTTTCATTCATCTAGAGATATCTACTAATTTCTCTTGCAATTTTTTCCTTGACCCACTGTTTATTTAGGAGTGTGTTGATTAACCTCCATATATTTGCAAATTTTCTTCTTTCCCACCTATTATTGATTTCAATCTTCATTCCACTATTATCATTGAAGGTGCTTTATATAATTTCAGACTTCTTAAATTTATTCAGACCTCTTTTGTGCCAAACATGTGGTCTAACCTGGAGAAAGATTCATGAACACTTGAGAAGAATGTTTAACCTGCTCATTTGGGGTGCAGTGCTCTGTGTATCTGTCTGGTTCAGCTCATTTATCACATTGTTCAAGTTCCCTGTTTCTTTGCTGATCTTCTGTCTAGTTGTTCTCTAGATTTGAGTGGCATATTGAAATCTCCAAGTATTATTGTAGAGATGTCTACTTCTCCTTTCAGTTTTGCCAGAGTTTGCCTCGTGTGTTTTGGGGAACCCTGGTTAGGTGCATAGATATTTATGACTGTTACCCCTTCTTGGTAGATTGTTCCTTTTATTAATATATAATGGCCTTTTGCATTTCTTATCACTTTTTTCCATTTAAAATTTGTTTTGTCTGACACCAGTATAGCTAACCCAGGTCTCTTCATTACTGTTTCTGTGAAATATCTTTTTCCTGCCTTTCACTTTCAGTCTATTTGTATCCTTAATCTAAGGCAAGTCTCCTACAGACAGCATATGGATATTTCATGTTTCCTTACCCATTCTGTCAGCCTGTTTCTTTTGCTTGGGGAATTTAGTCCATTAACATTCAATGTTATTACTGTAAAGGTAATCAACAGTTTTATCCTTTGACTTTCATATGCCATATTTTATTTTTTGTCTTTTTACACTTTTGGTTACCCTTTCTGATAGTTTTCACTTCTACACTTTCCTCCAAGCCTCTCTCTTTTGTCTTGTCTTTTCTAGCTGCAGAACTCCCTTTAATGTTTCCTGGAGAGCTGGATTCTTGTTTACAAATCTCCTAGTTTCTATTTATCTTTGAATATTTAAACTTACTATCATATTTGATGGACAATTTTGATGGATAAAGAATTCTTGGCTGGCAGTTTTTTTCTTTCAGTATCTTAATTATATCATAGCACTGCCTTCCCACCTCCATGATTTCTGAAGAAAAATCACACAAAGTCTTATTGGACATCCCTTGTATGTGATGTTTTGTTTATACCTTGCTTTTGGAATTTTCTCTCTCTCTTTGGCATTCTGTATAGTATATGTCTTGGTGTAGCTCTATTTGGGTTTATTTTAATTGGAGTACACTGTGCTTCCTGGACACATATATTCATGTCTTTCATGAGAGTTGGGAAATTTTCAGCCATTATTTCCTCAAATACTCTTTCTGCTTCTTTTCCATTCTCTTACCCTTCTGGACCTCCCATAATATGTACGTTGGTGCACTTTGTGTTATCATCTAACTCCTTGAACCCTTGCTCAAGTTTTCCAGTCTATTCTCTCTGTGTTTGTCTCTTTTTTCAATTTATGATGGTCTGTCCTCTATATAGTTGATTCTTTTTTCCATGATTTCAAATCTGCTGGTTTATGCTTCTATTCTATATTTATTCTCACTTATTTTGTCTTTCCTTCCCATAAGCTCTGCTCTTTTTCTATCCAATTTTTTCTTTGCACTCATCCATTGTTTATATTATGTCTTTTATGTCTTTAACCATGTTGTCCTTCAACTCTATGATTTGGTTTAGGATATTTGTATGAACCTTATTGATTAGCTTTTTCAAGTCCTGAGTCTTGTCCGGAGCTTTGATTTGTTCCTTTGCCTAAATCATATCTTCCTTTTTCTTAGTATTGCTTGTAATGTCTAGGCATCTGATTGTGATGCGGAGTTTACTCTGATATTCTGTTTCTGTTGCCAAGAGATTTGCTGTTATGTAGCTGTGTGCTACCACTATTCTTTGATTTTTGGTTCAACTTCTAGATATTTAGGCCTGCCCCTGTTTACCTGCTCAAACCAGGTCCAAGGACCTAGTAATGGGGTTCAGGTCTGTTGCCAAGGGCCTTGGAGGGGGGTACAGTAAAGGCACCTGATTACCTCTTTTATTTTTTAGTATTAAAATTTTCCCTTCTTTTCATAACTTTTCTTGTTGGTCAGCAGATGGCGGTTGTTGGCAGCCCTCTTAGCTTAGACCCCAGATGCTAGGGTTGAATGCCTTCACTGAACCCCACCAGGGTTGGTCTTGCAGAAGGAATGTCCTCAGGGAAGGCCAAGACTTGCAAACAAAGTTTATCAGGTGTTTTTCTCCTCCCTTGGCTTGCCTCACCCTCCCTTCCTCTGCCTCCTTAACAACCAGCCCAGGACAGTAAAGTCGGTGTTTCAGAAGGCAAATTTTCTTTAGTTCCCTGCCAGCTCTAGAGGCAAACAATTTCATCACCCCACCTGGCCTAGAACTATGCAAACCCTGGGATGAACCACACCAAGTTCACTGGCCAAAATCTGAATTTGCTGTAGACTATGTCCCTCCATCTCCTCTTACTTTGGGAAGAGGGGCCCTGCAACCCTGTCATTCTGCAGCTGCTTCAGTCCACAGACAATTCAGTCTGCAGACTGCTGTTTGGTCCAAGGGTGGGGGGATGGGTACCTACAGCTGTTGCTACAGTTTTCTCGTGGGATTTTTCCAGCCAGCCAAGACTCCTTTCCTTCGCTCCTCAATCTTCTGTGTGTCACCTTCCCAGGTGTCCTGAGCTTCAAAACAGCCCTCCAGAGAGTCTTCTAGATATTTTTCTGGGAGAGAAGTGATCCCTCTGCCTCTCTAATTCTTCATTTCTACCTGTGTATTTTAAACACTCTAAAAATTAACCTATCAAAGCTATAATCACAAGTTCTCTAAATTTCTATTTGCTCTTCACTCTTTCTGATATCAGAATAGGAAACACATTCCATCTGTCACCTCTGACAGCATGTTTAACCTCTTCTTCACTCTTACTTATTGTATGTGACCTATACACAATACTGTAATTTTTAACTTTTAATTATGTCTCTAGTATATCCATCTCTTTCCACTTTGTTTCAAACAACTGTCATGTGGACTACTAGATAGGGATAATTAATTAAAGAATTAATCAAGCATACTCTTTATCCTTACATGCAATACCAGGTGCACACAATTTTTAATGCATCATGGAACTTTGCTTGTCTTATTTCCTTCTTTTAAAAACTGGTTCATTCATTTTTTTTTTAAAGATTTATTTATTTATTTTATTTCTTACCCCCCTTGTTTGTGTTCGTTGTCTGCTCTCTGTGTCTGTTTGTTGTGTGCTCTCTGTGTCTACTCATCTTCTTTCAGGAGGCACCAGGAAGTGAACCCAGGACCTTGCATGTATGAGGGAGGTACCCAATCATGCAAGCCACATCCTTCTGGTTGTGCTTCTCATTGTGTCTCCTCATTGCATCTCTTGTTACATTAACTCATTGCATCTCATTGTGTCAGCTCACCATGCCAGACTGCTGTGTCAGCTCACTTTCTTGTTTGTCTTCTTTAGGAGGCACCGGGAACCAAACCCAGGACCTCCCAGGTGGAAGGCAGTTGCCCAACTGCTTGAGCCACATCTGCTCCCCCCAGGTTCATTTATTATTGAGGCACTGATGGCACATTTGTGAATAAATGGTACCCATGCCTTAATAAGTTTACAAGCCAATGATCCAGGTAAATTTATTGGTATGTTTTCACTATATACTGTGAAAAAATAGTCAACTATAAGGGAATTTTTTTCATTTCAACAAATTGTCAGATATCTACCTCAGTCTAAATAAAGATTGTTACATGTGTTTTTTTTTTTTAATTTTATTTGGATTTTTGGTACTGAATTGATACTGTTGTAAAGTAACATTATCTAAACAGGGAAGCCTCATCTTGAAGAAGGAAGAAATAATTATGTTTCTATTTGCTGAAGAAAAATACATTAATATATGTACAAGATAGGAAAAAATGTACAGGTTGTAAAGAGGTTACCAGCTTATATGGGAGCCAAGTAGTCTTCAGGAGGTATGATTCATTTTAAGGCCAGAGAGTAAATTTCCTTAAAAGTTATTAGAAGAGTTAGGGAATGGATTCGCACAACAAAGCAGGACATGGTTAGAAATGGAATGCTATATCTTGTACTGAGAAAGTCACAGAAGTCACTGAATCCCCAGTAAACTGAGAAGTGGGAAAGCAAAAAAGATATTTTTCCTTACAATGGAGATTTTTAAAATTCTTGATAAGTATGAATAGATAATTAGGGAACCATTTGAGAATGAAGAATCTATTTCAAAGAATTCAATTTTACTATTGAAGTACTTTAATATAAGAAAAGAGGAAAGTCATACAATTATTCATTTAAAGTCTGCTCAGAAATGTAAAATGGACGTTTTAAAGTAGTGGGAACAGCACACGTACAAGAATGCCTGACATTTGCTGTTTACTTAAGATTCAGTCAGTAGCAAACTTGATACTCTAAACCAGTTACTCAAAGGATTTATGCAAGAGGCTATTTCTCTATAGACCACTCAATGATACTCTTTTTCTACTGCCTGAGGCAGGCATTTTCATGGAGTAATCAGAATGAATTTAATTTGCAAGTGATTGCAAATGTGCCAGGTTAAGTTACTGACATCTTACTGCAAGACCACAGATTTCTTTTTCTTTTTTTTTTTCATGACCATGTCCCAGGATCCTCTATTATGGACATTTTAATGAGTTACGTATTTCACATAGTGGAAAGATAGTAATTCTCTTACCCATCTGGGGAATGATGATGCCACATCAATAAGCTCTTTTTTCTTTCTTTCTTTCTTTTCTCCCCTACATAAGCCCCATGCCTATGGAGGAGGTGAGTCACTGAGGTTTCCCACTTTCAAGTTCTTTTTCTTATGAGGGAACTGGGCTCACTTTTTCTAAATGCATTTCCCAGCAATCCTCAACATCTAGTTTGAAAGTCATTTGATTCCTTCCATTATTTGGAATAGGCATATCCATGTTGTACCCCTGGCTACATGTTCCAAGAACGATATCTCTTGTAGCTATTGCAGAGAGGTTCAGCCTCCAGAGAGAGAGAGCTTCCAGCCAGGAGTCCACATTGTGTTACTTCTTCCTCATAACTGAGGGTCAACTTTACCTGTGCACCAAACTCATAAAAGATGATTTTAACACACTCTCACACTCTTCCAGAGAAGTGAGAAAGAGAAAATGTCACCTTTCTAGTTATACTGATATCCAATTGTGCAGGAAATTAATAACAGGACTCTGCAACAACCGCACTGCTTCTCTTTCTTGGAATTTTATATTTGTTGCCTAGATTGCTCCTTATCCAATAACTCCTGTGACAGTGGGACCCTGACCTGGAATGTCGATTCATTTCCTCTGAGAATACAGGCAGCTGGAGATATCATGAACACAGAAGTAACTCCTGAAACTAGATGTGTTTTACTGGTTGGATGTAAGTATGCAGAAAAGAGTGGCACAATCATGATGGTCAGGTTGGGTGCTTTATTGTACATGGAGCAACTGTGAAGTTAAAGCTGCTAAGAAGAATCTAGATGGTGTATTTCAAATTTTCCTTTCATGTTGTTTCAGAGTATTTCAGAATGTTTTCTCTTATAAAATAGAAATTTTGGGTTTGCTTCTGTTTTCCTTTTTATTTTTATTATTTATATATATATTTTTTTGGATGTTCAAAATCACCTCTGTGAAAGTTCATCAAAGTATGGGTTGAAATTGCTCATACCTGAGATTTTAGATTCTTCTGAAAGGTAAAAAAATCTTCTGACCCTAAGCTTTCTTCATGCATTACACATTCATGAATCATCTTGTCAACATCTAGAGACAATATTATTAATTTAAAAAAGAATGAAACCAGGATATATATTATCTGCTCATTAATTGATCTTACTTACTAACTTTAAGATTTCCCAGGAATTGAACTCCTTATGGAGATTAAAATATGACACCCATCAGAACCTCCCATATCCTCTGCCCCTTTATGTAATTGTAGCCTCAATCTCCTGACAAGCTCAGGGTTACAAACACTTCCAAAGACAATTAAAATGATCATCATTTTTCTTCTACATTATTATACATTTTTATCTCATCCTACATCCCCTAATCTCCTGGTCCTATTGAGAAGATATTTCGGCTCAAGTTTAAAAACTGTTTTAAATGCAATTTTTTAAAAAAGAAGCTTTAGATTACATAAATGTTACATTGAAACATATTTTCATATTTTCATATTTTAGAATGTAGAGGATTCTAATATACCTCACTCCCCTCCCCCTCCCACACTTTTCCCCATTAACAACATCTTTCATTAGTGTGGTACCTTTATGAAAATTGAGGAATGCATATTGAAGTATTGCTACTAACCATGGTCTATAGTTCACCTTATGGCTTTATATTTTGCTCTACACAATTTTATAAGTTTTGACCAAATTTATGATGGCCTATATACATCATTGCAATGTCATTCTGAATAACTCCAATGTCTCCAAAATTTACCATGTTATATCTATTCTTCCCTCTCCCTCCCCTCAGAAGCTCTGGTGACCACTGCCTTTATATCAGTGTTATAAGTTCTTCCATTACTAGAATAATATTAAATCTACTTAAGTCCATAGTTTAAATTGCCACATTTGTTGTTTTGATATTGGACATTAAAAACAAACCACAAGAAACAGAAACAAATGCAGAATTTCTATTTTATAAGAAAAAATATTCTGTTATAATCTAAAACAACATTAAAGGACTAATTTGAAATCCACATTCTGGATTCTCTTTAGTAGCTTTAACATCATATTTCTCTATGTGCAATAAAATATGAAAGGCATAATTAATTAGTTGACAAGATGTTTGGGCTCCTGGCCGGTAGTTATCTCTATTTTGTTTGGGTAAAAAGAGGTGTTTAGGATTTTTTTTAAAAAATTTTAAATTTATTTTTCTTGTTGGTTTTTGGAAAGTAAAGAGTGTAGCAGAGTAGGCTAGATGGATGAGTGATTCACAGCAACATTTGTATACTAAAAAAGTATTTTAAGAAGAGTAATAATTTATGGGTTCAGCTCTATGGCAGTACTTGCAGCCATGAGCTGCAACCACATGGTGAAAAACTGATATACTATTTTCAAAGTGAAAAATAATCAGTGCTACAGGACAAGTCACAATATAGGATTTACATAATTTGCTGATTTATTTTGGGATTTCTGATGGAGACAACCAAGAGAAATAAACTGGGGAAGCGAGGCTAGAGACAGACTTTCACAAATTAGCAAGTCAGAACAGCTCCACAAGAGAGAAGAGCACCAGGTGAATGTGCGGAGTTATGAGTGAGGGAAGCTGCATCTTTTATCAGTGCTAATGATACACTCAGACAAGACAGTGCTAGACTTCTAGTGTTAGCTAGAAGTTTGCAAATACATTGAGGCAGATATTTAAGGGCAGAGTACTTGCAGCACTCAGTTTATTATGAGCAGCTGGTTCTCTGAGTGTGGAAAGGATCAGTGTTCCCTAAGTTATAAGTGACTATGGGGACACAGCAGTATTGCTAAGAATTTAGAAAACCCTGATCCATGGGATGCTCCAGGGTCCCCATAGATTCATTCTGGGAAAAGGTCCAAAAAGTGTCCACCTTAGGAATTCCAAAAGTTTGGTCTGTGCCATGGTTTAGGGCCCATGCCCTAGTGTGCATGGGATCCAAGGGAAGAATAGTTGCACTGAAAGAAGAAAGAAATACTTACAAGGCATTTGGGAAGACCTGGTTGGGTGGGATAAGTTGGCCCTTTGAAGAGGCTCCTTAGGTGGAAGGGGCAATTGTTGGCATCATTCATTGTGTCTTAATTAGAAAATGTAATTCTAAGATGCATTTTTATAATTAGGGAAATCAATTTATAAAAAACCTTCTAGTGTGATTTAAAGTTTTAATGATGGTGTTTTTGTAGAGATATTTTACAGCTTTCTGACTGCAAATGAAAATTGATTACATGATAATGTTTTAATTACTTGTCTTATATGGAAATCTCTTTATGAAATAAATGCTATTAAAATATTACCTAAATATTTGCAAAATTTACCCTATTTGTTAATTTTCTATTATCATCTTTAAAGTACTTTTGGGTTCTTTATTTTTTTGCTGTATCTTTTGTCTTTTTCTTGTTTTTTTCTTAGGTACCAGGGGCTGGGGAATGAACCCAGGACCTTGTATGTGGGAAGCTGGTGTTCAACCACTTGAGCCCCATCTGTTCCCTGTATCTTTTATTTATGGATTTTTTGTTAATATTCACACTTGCTTTTGTTTTTTTAATTAAAATTAAAATTGATTTTTAATCATTTTTCTTCTCATAAGATTTATTTTGTGGTATTTTTCTAACTTCTTTTACTTATTTTCTTTATTTTATGTTGTTTAATGAGAAGTTAAGAACTGTGAATATTCTTGTTTTGATATTCAGTTTTCTTTTGAATAATATATTCTAACAAAATCTAATTAAAATTTTGGTATTGACTAACTTTTTGTTATTGATTTCAGTTTTACCAGTGATGAGTTAGAAAATATAAATGTCAAAAATTCTGCTCTACATGTAATCAATGTTTTCATTAAAACCTGGCCAATGACACAAACCTTATATCACCTGCATGCTTTCCTTAAATCATTTGTTATATTTTATGCATGAAAACTTATAGGTGATGTCTTCAATGTGAATTGTATAAAAAATGGTTATAAACTAACTGAAAAAATTACTGCTTTGCCAGCAGATGCCACCATGTGCTTTGCCATGTGACAGATGAATCCAAGATCACCCAGTAGCCAGTCTTCAGGAAGAAAGCATCTCCTGATGTTGACTTGGTTTGAACATTTTTCTCAGCCTCACAACTCTGAGTGTATGAGTTAATAAATTCCCATCATGAAAGTCAAAAATATTACTGCTTTAGCTTTGAAATTGGCTTTTATTGTATTAAAAATTGACCTTGTGATGTAAAGAATAATTACTAACTGAAATTTAGGAAATGTTTTAATTTTGCTGTTTGACTTTTTAATGTCATCATCTTAATATTTTTTCTTTATTTCTTTCCATTGCAGTCTGTACAAGTTACTCAAACTTATCCTTATTTAAGCTCTATTTCTGCCTTCCCAAATATGGTTAACATCTCCTTAACAATTTTAGTTCCAAAATTTATTTAAATATCTCAACCAATTTGCCTTTTAAATCTGCTTTTGTTTCAAATCTATTGTATCAGTAATGCCAGGTTCTTTTAGTATTTTTCAGAGTTTGGAGGAAAATTTCACCTTTTCAATATTTATACTGCTTCTTGAAGCAATTTGCCTTCAAATGAACATCCTTCACCCACCTTTTGTTTCTTTTGAGCCTTTTCTTCTTTTGTTATTTTTCTGTGTTTTGCTTGTTTTAAGAATAGATTTTGTATTGTATGAAACTGAGGTATTATATTTTCTCTTGTTTACATACCCATAATCTTTAGGAGAAGACAATGATCCAGGATTGCTCTTTCCCTAACTATATTGGGAGAGTTTGTTTTGCCTTTTCTTCATTGTTTTCCTGGTTGCTGTTTTACTTGGCTTTTTAAAACTTGAACTGGAGGATAAATGTCAGTGATTTTTCGTTGATGTTATATCCTAAAATCATTTGGTGGGAAAGTACAGTGGCTATATGGAAGTCTCATACTGATATAATTTTCCCAATAGCTTTTCTCAAAATAAATGATAACTGTCCTCTGGAATCATATCTAGCTCCCCTGGCTCCCCACCATGCTACTTATCAACAGAGCTAATTTTTCCAGCAATGGAACCATCTTCTATATGGAAACACTCCACTAATAGGATATTTGATGTCCCATGGCCTGCTACAGTCTACATTTTATTTTTCCAAGGAAGTGATACATAAGATGGGGCTTAGCAAGGAGGGTTTTGCTCTCTGTGTCCAAATGTGTTTTTTTTTTTTATAAAATTTCAATATATCAGGCACATAATCTATGGGCTATGTGATCTAGACTTATGGGTGTTCCATAGTTTCAGGACTGTTACTGGTTAGAGAGATATTTCATTTTCATTTTCTTTTCTTTTGCTAAAGCTATTAGATTTAAAGTGATGTTGTCAAAATATTGCATTCACTCAATCAATATCTAACTCTTCTTAAAAACAAAGTGTTTTCTTACAATTCGTTTCAAAATTTTTGACTTTCAGTCACATATGATATTTGTAATGCGTAATGAAGGTATTTCATATATTCAGAAAAATGTTATTAAGCAAATTTAAGTTAAATAGTATGTATGTATGGAATTAATTACTTTCCTTGTATTTTTCCATGCACCTGTGGAAAATGCCTGGATAATCCTATTGCTCTCTTTGAGTTTGCTCATGAATGTTTATTTTGAAGACTCTAATGATTCCTAATGAATGGGGAGATGCTCATCATGAAAATCTATGTGTATGGAATATAAAGCCAGATACTTGGGAGCTCAACAACAGGAGAGGATATGGGATAGGGTCTAACTTGCAGTGACAAAGGGAAGACTAGTAATAGTTACTTTTGCATAAAGTTTACCAGAAGAAAATCAATTTGTAAAGGCCATATTTATTTTTGGAATATAAATGAAATGCTTCATGCTTCCTACTTTGAGACTGTGGGGAAAAATGAACAAGTTAATAATGAGGATATTGTAGGGTGTTTCTGTTTTTGGAATTACAATATTGAGGTGTAATTGATGACAAGTTGCCACATTTATAAGTACCCCTTAATCACATTAATATTATTAATAAGGTTAGAACCACATGTGCTTATGGCAGTTACAATTCATGGTGGACTAGAAATTTGAGAGATTTAAGCAGAGGGTGAGTATGAGATCACAAGTTGATGGATTAGGGTTATAAATTCAGGAAATTTTACTAAGTCATCTCACTGAACCTTTAACAAGGTTGAGATGAAACATTTTCTGTCACATGGGACTATGACAGGAATTTCTCCATCACTGTTGCTAATTCTACTTAAGTTCTACTTATGACATCACTATGGACCCTTGAAGAGTATATGGTGATATGCCTTTTCCTGATGAGTTCTATGAATAGTTATGAGGTGCTAACAATTACTATCCTTGCATAATTTCAGATATTCATAAGGCCATGCCCACCCAGAAGTAATAATGCAAATACAGTGGGAAGTAGGCAAAGTTTAGTTTCATTTAATACTAGGAGCTCTGATCATATCTTTTGGGGATGAAAAGAACTGGCTCTCCTTACTTCATTACTATATTGTATAAGTGAATTTAGTTAATAAAATAGAGATATTATGGGGATCTACAAAGTTTAGAGGGAAGAAAATAAGATTTATCAATAAAATGTCATATCTAGGACTGAAGTTATCACAGTAGATCTATATAAGTATAGAGAGTCTCTAATATTATAGATACTTTTGTTCAGAGTTATTCAAAATAATTAAAAGATTATTTTCAAAATAATTTATTTGAAGACATACTGATGAATTTGACAAAATACGTATTTTCAAATTTCATTCCAACATGAAGCAATTGGAATTGCATTGGAAATAAGTTAAATATTAATTATCATTACCAGAAATTACATTCAGGAGAATTAGAAGGTTTTTTTCCCAACATATTTTTAAGCATCACTTCATTCATTTGACAATGATATCAACTATCTACTAGTTGACTTGAGCTGTTTCAGACTCTCTTGGGGAAATCAAAGAGGTATAAAGTGATGGATATAACTTGTGCAGACTGCCAGATGGATTTTTGAGAGACTACAATGGGCTTGGATGCTGTGAAATCACCTGCTTTGTGAAGAAACAGACATACAACTTAGTTAAATCAAATATCTAAAAACAAAGGTTTTAGGAATATATAATATTAAAGGACTATTTTATTTTTCTTCAGGGTTGAGGGAAGGCTCCTTAGTAACATTGGACTGGAAAACAGGCCTGGCCTTTCTATAGTACCTCCATAATTAATAGCTTACTGAGTAGTGTCATTTCTTAAATCAGATATGGGTTCTTCATTTGGAAGTAAAGATCCTTTTACTTGCTTCCTTTACCAAGAAGCACATTTTGCATTCACACTTTGAATGATGGTTAGAATGCAAATGATTCCAAGAAAAGAAATTTAAATACATAGGGATATATAAATAACAGATACCATTTCATTTCCAAAAAATGAAAAGGATCCTTCATCCCTGAAAAAGGAAGCAGGCAAAAACCAAGAAAAACAAAGGCTGGTGGAAGGAAGATGA
>JAQZBX010072059.1:0-15131 GCA_029593785.1 Cabassous unicinctus | reverse complement strand
TGCCCACCGCCTTAGGCCCCCTCCAGACGGCCAGCCCCCCAAGGGCAGGGCCTTAGCCAATGTCCCCTGCTGCCTCCCAGCATCCTGCCCCCTGCCTGACACCCAGTAGGTGCACAACACTTGTTGAATGAATAGAAACAGGAACGGCAAAGAACTTCTGGTCTCCAAAGGGCACTCTGGGTGCCAGGCAGGGTCTGGGCAAGACGGGCCTTCTAGACCCCGACGCTGCAGCCCACCGGCTCTAGCCCAGAACTGTGATCCCTCCCAACCACAGAACCGAGCGTCCTGGGGCCCCAGGCATAAGCACAGACCCTCAGCGTCTGAGAATCAGGGAATCAGAGCACCGCGGGGCCGCAGACCTTCCACTCCACCACGGAGAGATCGAACCATGCTTGACTTCCTCTGGACACGGAGGGTTCACTCCTGGTAGCTCAGGCCATGAGAAAGACCTTTCCAATGTGGCCTGAGCCCCGCCGCCCACTGGGCCTCCCGGGGCTGCCCTGAAGGCATCTGGGAGGGGCCGGTGGACCCCCATGGCCAGCAGACCCTTCTGCAGAGCCAGGCCCTTTGAGACAGGATGCACCCCTCCCTGCAGAGGGAGACAGGCCTGTGACTCAGACCTGCCGCCACCCGCCACCCTCCTCCTCCCAGTGTTTGCTGTTGAGATTTAATCGATCCCTCTTCCCTGGGAACCCAGGCGGGGAAGCGGGCATTAGTCACCGGGTCTGTGTCAGGGCCCATCGGCGAGCCCATCCCCACTTCCTTGGTGGGCAAGGTGCGCCGCCCCCTGCACCCCGACCCGGCTGTCACTGAGGAGACGCTCTCAGTCTTTGGCGTCCACCCTGTTGGCACAAAGGGGCCAGGCCCGGGGAGCCCGACAGGCGCCTGCTCAGCGCCCGGCCAGGCCTCGGCTGTCCTGGAGCCTTACAAGAGGCCCTGGGACAAGCGAGGCCCAGGGGAGGCGCATGGAGGCCTCTCCCCACAAGGTTTTGTTGAGCTGGGGGGACCCTGTGAAACAGCCTCCTCTCCAGGGCAGCCCAGAGCCTGGCAAACCCATTCAGACGGGGGTGGGGGAAGCAGCCTCAAGTGAGACCCCAGCGTCCAGCCCGGCTTCCCAAGCCCCCTCGCAGCCCGAGAACTCTTGTTTGAGACACTTTTCTACTGGGAAACATGTCCGAGCTCTAGAGGGCAGCCTCTGGGTGGCAGGGAAGCCGGCGGGCATGCAGGACCTTTGCCCAGGGTGCATGGGAGTGGGTTAGCCATGGGGGCGAGGATTCTGCCAAGTGCTAGAAACCACGGGCATCACATGCAAGTTTCTACTCCGTCCTTCCAGAATCTTCTAAAACCTGGTCAGCTGTGGGACAGCTCTCCAAGCTCCGCTCTCTCCACTGCCCCAGTCCCCTCACCCCAAACTCCATATTCCGCTGTCCCTTCCGTTAACCCTGGGTCGCCCCGTTCCTTCGCCCAAATCGTCATTTTCCCGCCTTCTGCCTCGCTCTTTCCTTCCCTTTCCTATTCTCCCCTCCAGCCTCAGCCGGGACACCACCTCCTCCGGGAAGCGTCTGCTGAGCACCGGCCCTCCCCAAGGCCAGGGCCCAGTCCCTGTGCACTGCCCCCGTCCTCCTTCCCTCCACGCAGCCTGGGACGTGGGGGCGCTGAAAGGGTCCAGTCACCCCTGACCCCCGGCAGCCAACTAAGGGAAGCCCCCTTTCAGCCTCAGCTCCGGGACCCAGCAATGCCCACGAGGGACTAAACGGATGAAGGGACGAATCGTGGCTGGCTGGAGGCCGTATCCCGTCCTGCATGGCGGAAAGAGCAGCGGCTCAGGGACCAGATGGGAGGGCTTGAGCCAGAAACCAGTGGGCAGACCGCAGGCAGGTTGCTCAGGGCTGGGCGTGGGGTCAGGTTCACGGTCAGAGCCAGCAGAAGGGCCCCGCCGCGGCCCAGCCCTGCAGGGGCTCCCAGAGCTGCAGACGCCTGGAGAGGGCTCCCGGGGCCGTCCTGGAAGGGCCGAGTCCCAGAGGCCACCCTCGGGCCCCGGGTCTCAAGTGCCCTCCCACTGCTACAGCTCAGCCCGAGGAGACAGCACGCTCCTAGGAAGGACCCCGTGTCCAGCCCCTGGGGTGCCCCAGCCCCGTTACCCCCAGCCGCTGGCCTTTTGCCTGCAGGTGGAGTAGGAGGCTCCCCATCCCAGGCCTGCCCGTCCTCCATTCCAGCTGCTTCCTGGCAAGGCTGTGAGGCTTCCCACCCGACGGAGTCCCGCCCTGCAAGATGCCAGCTGTGCTCAGACGGGCGAGGGCCCAGGCCAGGAGAAGACTGGCCGAGTGGCCGCTGGGCCGTGAGAGGCCGCCATGCCACCTGGGGGCCAGATGCCCTCTCCTGGCACAGCTCCTCCTGCTCCATGCCAGTCAGCTCTGGCCAGGGCACTGCACACCCCAACTGAGCTGCTAGGGCCCCGTGGGCTTCGGGGCCCCTCTGCAGCTACCTGCCCACCCCCTCTGCTGGCACTGCTGGGGGCCAGGCCTGCAACTCCCCGGACCCTCGAAGACTCACCAAGCTTTTGGGATGCCCAGGCCAAGTGGTCTGAGTTCCCAGTCCTTCAAGACCAAAGGCCCGATGGACAGGCAGGCGGAATCCCAGAGAAGGAAGGTTGAGGCTAGCTCAGGCCGAGAGGGGGAAGTGGGCCCTCACAGCAGCAGGCCAGCTCCAGGTCAGCTTCCAGCTGGACTTCCTGGCTCCTGGTGGTGAGGGGCAGGCAGGACCCTGTTCCCAGCCTCGGCACCTCCCAGGAGACGGCCCTGGCTGCTCTGTCAGGGGAGCGCACACGTTTCCTATTTGCCTTAGTGACTCAGCTTCTCCATCCTGGCCCTCCTCCTCTCTGCCCCTCTGCCTCCTCAGACCACTGGCCCCACCTACCCCAGGTGGCTCCAGTCTAGGTCACCTCCCCCTCCTCTCTTCACCAGGGCAAAGGAAACCCCACTGCCCCTCCCAGCTGGGAAGTTCACCCTGATATCTAACCCCGATCTTGCCTGCTGCTTCTTCACCTGGTCTTCCTTTTTCTGGCCATGGTGAAGCTGAAGCCTTGCTTGCCATCTCCTCTCTGCCCCTGCTTTGGCTGTTCCCTTCCCACTCGCTGGATGTGTGGTCTCTTTTCCCTCGTGGGAGGAGGCATAGGAGTCGGCTGGAAGGAGCTCCCACCTTGGCCCCAGAGGGCTCTGGGTTGTGTGACCTTGGACATGTTCCTTTATTTCTCCATGCCTGTTTCCCCCTCTGTATATGGAGCTAGCACTGACCTCTCTGGGGAGCAGTGCAGGGATGCTTAGGGGTACTCAACCTCCCTGGGCAGGGACAGCCACAGACATGGGACCCCTGCCCGTAAGGGTGAGAGTGAGGACAGAGGGTGAGGGAGAGAAGGGAGCCCCCAGCCACTTCTGAGGAGGAGTGTGCGGGGCGCGGATGGCAGAAGGCAGGGCTGCCCGGATGCAGAGGCAGCAGCCCTGGGGGAGGTGGCTTGCTGTCCAGGGCTGGGGGCTTTGCAGGTGGGCGGGCTGGAGTGCGAGGGGGCAGATGAGGCAGAGTGGTCTGCAGGGCCTCCAAGCCAGAGGAGGGCTTTGGGCAGGGGTAACTCAGTGAGCTCTGGCCGACAGGGGGCCAGTGTGAGATATCCCGACACCCAAGCTCAACCTGTGGGCAGAGTGTGGGCAGTCTCCAAACGAAGGAGGGAGCCCAGGCCTCGCCGGGGCACAGCATTTGTTCTCCTTAGACGCATTCTACAGGTGGGGAAGCTGAGGCTGGAGGCGTGGAGGAACTTCTCAAGACCCTTTCCCCTCTCCTAGACTGCTCAGTCAACAGACTACACACCTCAAAAGAGGCTGCCCACCAATCAGCAGCCATGCTGGGCACAGGGCAGGAGACTGGGACAAAAAGCTAGAGCCCCTGGAGGTCAAGGCCAGGCATGAACCATCCCCAGTCTGGGGGCTACCAGGGCCTGGCCCCCAAGCAGTGCTGAATAAGTGAATGAGCAAGTAAGTAGATGGATGGATGGATGGATGGATGGATGGATGGACTGATGAATAGATGGATGGATGGATGGATGGATGGATGGATGGATGGATGATGCATCAATGGGTGGATGGATGGATGGATGGATGGATGGTTGGATGGATGGATTGGTGAATGGATGGATGGATGGATGGATGGATGGATGGATGGATGGATGGATGATGCATCAATGGGTGGATGGATGGATGGTTGGATGGATGGATGCTAGAAACATGCTCCCAGCTCTCCAGGTTCTCCCAACTGAGTTTGCCCAAATCCCACCAGCTGAAGCATACTCTGCTTCTGCCTCATGCTACTCCATGGCGTCTGCATTCTTGGAGTGGGGCGGGAAGGCGAGTCTGATGGAGCAGCAGGTAGATGAGCAGGGGCAGCAAGTTGTCTGGTGCATGCAGGGCCAGCTGGAGCCGAGGGGGTGGCAGAGGCGGGGTGGACAATGAGCCATCGCGTTGGGGCAGTGAGGGGCTGGCCTATGGTAAATGCTTCCAAAACATTACCTTTAGAGCAGGGGTTCTTAATCCCTTTGCCAGTCAGGTGAAAGCCATGGACCCCTTCTCAGTTAGCGGCAGATTAGTTTTATGACACTCAACATCGGAGGTCAGAGAAAATAAAGATAAGTTGATTTTTTTTTTTCAATTCAAGCTCACAGACCCTCTAAAATCTTTCCATGGACAGCCCTGGTTAAGAACTCCTGCTTTAGAGGCAGCTCCTGGGACTGAGGGTCAGGCAGGACCCCAGCCCGGGCTGGCAGTGTGGCCTCGAAGCCTGGGGAAGGGCCCCTCAGAGGATGTGCTGGGCCCGTTGGTGGGGTTGAACCATGGCCAAGCCCTAAAAACCGTCTGGGCACCGGGGCTGGGGCATTCTCAGTGCTCTTTCCTCATTCCTGCCCCTGTGGGAGTAGCCAGGCCTGGGCGTTCCGCAGCAGCAACCGCCTCAGATTTTCTTACCATCTCATGGGGAACGGGGCCTCTGCCAAACACCCAGCCGCACGCCCCCGGGCCCTGCCAGCCCCAGTCCTGGCTCCAGGCCACCTCCTGCTCTCCAGATGGGGAAACTGAGGCTTTCCATCAGTTGGGGGTGTGGCATGACCAGTCTATGTGGGAAGGGTCAGACCTGGGCCCGGGCACAATGTTCCTCCCTCCCCACACCCCTCCTCTGTCTCCCCCTCGGCACACCCTGGAGGGCCGAGTGCCCTTTGGAAAGCTCGCCCGGCGGGCCCCTCACTGGGACCTGGGGCTGGGGCCAGGCTCCGTGGGTGCCCGGGCTGGGCACAGGGCGGACAGGGCTGTTTGATCAGCAGTTCCGCCCAATGCCAGGCTGCCCGGACAGCGGGCAGTGGCCAAACCGGCCCCGCCACATACCTTCCAGCCCTCAGCCCTTGGCGGGAATGCCATTCATCCTTGGTGTGTGCAGGGTTCCCCAGGCTGGCTCGGGGGCTGGGCCTGGACGATGGGGACGCTGCTTTCCCAGAGGCACTTGACCCCCAGTGGATAGGCCGAGGGCCCCTGAGGGCAGCCCCTCTCCAGGGCAAGGGGGGACAGACACACAGACACGGCTGCTCACACCCCCGAGAACAGCCCCACCGGCCCCATGAGTGGGCTCTGGAAACAGGCCGTGGCCCTTGTGTCTCCTCCGTGGATGGCCCCGGGCCAGTGCCCAGTCCTCACCAGTATCCCACCCTCTCCTCGCCCAGCCTGGCCCGTGGCTTCTGGGTGGGGTCAAGGGAGGTGCTGGAGGCTGGCAGAGGGGCTCGGGGGGCCAGGGGATCAGAGAGACAGCACAGCGGCAGCTGGAGAGAAGGGCCAGGATGCCCGAGGGGCTGGGCACGCGAGGGCCGGGGGCTTGTCCTCGGTGGGCAGTGCATGCATCCAGGGAGAATGGGGATCCCACCGCACCCCGGGGGCTCCAACACTCGCTTCTCTGATTCCAGCTTTTATTGAGCCGAGCACCTCCCCGCAGGGTCCAGCAACACAGGACGCAGCCTGTCAGAACCCCCACCCCCCACCCCCTGGGGACCCTTGGCTGGCACGGCTGCCATCGCCTGCGCAGGTTGGCCCGTGCCCTCTGCCCCAGGCCGGCCGGTTCAGCAACAGCGTTGGGAGCAGGGCGGGGCCTCGGCCGCGCGGGCAGTGGTCTGCGTCGTAGGCCGAGGCCCGTTGCAGGGGACTCGGGGTGTCGGGAGCCCCAGGGGTCCATTTCAAGCAGAAGGAGGAGCCTGGCTGAGGGGGACGGCGGCCTCAGCCACCTCTGGTACCCAGTGTAGGTCACAATAACTTAAAAGACACTATAGACATTTCGACATATAACAATATAAGTTAATCAGGTTCCTTGGCAGAGGATGCTGGGCCTGCAGACTTGGGGTGTCCCGGGACTGGGGGGCTGACAGGGCCAGGGTGGGCAGCCCGGGGCTCCCCATGACAGCAGCCGAGGGCCGGGGTCCGGGTGGAGGGCCTCTTGCCCCAGGCCCATGTCCAGCCATTTCGCTCCTGACAGCCCAGAGAACATATTTTCAGAAGCTTCTGGAAGCAGATGGCTTGGGCAAGTGGCTCCCTCAGCCTCAGTCTCCCGGGGGAGGGTGGGGGGTGCACCTGCACAGGGCACTTTGAGCCCAGAGCCCCAGGCGAGGAAGCCCCCGAGAAGCCCCAGAGGCATCGTGAGAGGGGCGCGGACCAGGCGTGCGGGCGGCAGGGAAGGGGTGGCCGGGTTACCGGGCCCCCCCACCCCCAGGTGCTCCCAGAACACCCTGTGCTGGGGTCTGAACGCTGAGCCGAGGCAGGAGCCGCCATTCACGGATGTGAGGCCTCTGGCATGTCCTCGGGCCATTCTGGGCCTCAGTTTACCTGCTGGTAATGAGGAAAAATCCCTGAACAGCCCCTGCCTGGCCGCAGTGCTGCGGTGAGGGGGAGGCGGGCCCCAGCATGGGAGGGGGCTCTAAACCGGAGCGTGCCAGCCGGCGTGGGCCTGGCAGGTGCCCGGGGGGCTCCTGGCACTCGTGAACCTGGCCTGGTGCTCCATGTGGTTTTCAGGAAGGAGGGACAAGGGGGCTGGGGGCCCTGTCCATGGCCCTCCTCAGAGCCCCCCTAGAGGCTGGGCCGGGCAGGGAGGGGAAGCAGAACCGGTCACGAGGCCACGCGCTGATGCGGAGGGCACTTAGATGTGGCCACACAGAGTTTAGACTCCTCCTGGAACTAAGAAAACATAAATAATTTTTGTCAACATCTGTCCAAACCACCCCGGGGTCCAGCAGTCCACGTGGCCTTTGTGTCTGCGCTTCCGGGCGGGGGAGGGGGCCTCAGAGTCTTGTCACTTGGCTTCAAGAAAAGAGAAAAGGCGTTTGCCGGGCCTGGTCCCAGGGCCATTTGGCTTTGCCCTTCCGGCCGGGCGTGGGCAATGTTCTGCCACCGAAAGTGACAGAGGAATGGCAGGAAGGAGCCGTGGGGGGCGGGGGGGGCAGGGCCCCGCTGGTGCCTTCCTGCGCCTGGGGCCCCACTGCCTCCA
The DNA here is from genome assembly GCA_029593785.1 of Cabassous unicinctus. Lineage (NCBI taxonomy): Eukaryota > Metazoa > Chordata > Mammalia > Cingulata > Chlamyphoridae > Cabassous > Cabassous unicinctus. The sequence continues at coordinate 7,574 of JAQZBX010072059.1, read as the reverse complement.
CCCACCTCTGCCCACAGCTGGCAGCACCAAAGCAGGCAGGCCGTGGCGGGGAAGGCAAGGGGTGGATGTGCAAAATGCTGCTGGTGGGGCTGGGGCTGCAGCGGCACCCGTGGCTGAGCTGTGGCTGCCCGCCGTGGCCCCAGCACAGCGGCTGTCCTCCGTGGCCCCTGCCGTGGACTGCCTGGCATGTCCCCACCAACGTGGCTGCCCGCCATGGCCCTGCCGCCATGGCCCTGCCGTGGCCACGGCTCACTTGCAGGTGAAGACCTCGGTGCGCTCGCTGCACGTGTTGCACTTGACGAAGCAGCACCAGTGGAACTTGCAGTTGCACTGCCAGACCTTGGTGTACTGGTGGGTGTTGTAGCCGCGGCCGCAGCACATGGTGTCACAGCCATCGGCGCCGGGCGAGGTGCGGTTGCACAGGCGGCCCTGCGTGCCCACGCTGCCCGTGGCCGCGTCCTCCTCGCAGTAGTTGGGCGACTTCTCGATGTACACCAGGTCCGTCTCCATGGGCTTCTGGTAGCTGCGCAGCTGCTTGATGCGCAGGAAGGTGGGCTGGCGCAGGCGGCTGGCGCGCACCACCTCCACCTGCACGGCCGCGTTGTACTTCTCCTTGAGCAGGTGGCCCACCTCGCGGAACTTGGGCAGCGTAGTCCAGCACGTCTTGGTGGTGCAGGAGCCCGACACGCCGTGGCACTTGCACTCCAGCTTCATGCGCTCCTCCAGGACCTGCGGGGACAGAACGGCCACTCAGCAGGGGCGCGCCAGGCCCCGCCTGCCCTGCTGCAGCGCAGCCCGGTGCAGGCACCCAAGGGCCTCCCCCATTTCCCAGCCGTGAGAACCTTGGTCTCCTCATCTGGTAAGTGGGGACGCTGAGCTTGGGACCTCCCGCCTAAGACCCCGCGAGGGTGCAGTGTGGGAAGATTCCGAACTCAGCGGAGCGTGGTGTGCATTTATCAGACGCGTTTCATTCACTCTCACTGCAACCCCTCGGGGAGCTGCTGTGACTGCACTGACAGGGAAACTGAGGCTCAGGGCCACGGAGCGCACGCCGGGTTAGGTGGCGCAGGTGGTGCCCACGCCCGGCCAGGCGGCCCAGCTCCGGGCACTGCCTCCGGAGAGGTGCCTTGCTGGGGCGCCCGGCCCAGCAACAGTAGGCGTTTAATAAGTGCAGATCCCATCCCCCACCCCTGTGCCTAGCATAAGGCCTGCTTGCAGATGGAGCTTAATGGATGCTTGTGCCATGAAACCTGGGGTGCAGATACAGCTGGGTTTGCTGAGGACTGAGGGGGGATGGGGCAGGCGGGGGGCGGAGGCACGGGTCAGTGGCTGGCGGCCGGGCGGCCCCTGTCCTCTCCCCAGCTCCGTGTGGGATGGGCAGCAGCCTGTGTTTTCCTTGGGCCTCCCTCGTGGCCCCGGAAGGCTGCTTCCCAGAGCCAGCCCTGACCCCAGGTACTCATTTACCTGGATCGAAAGGGCCCTGCCAAGCCGGGCCTGATTAAAGATGGGGAATCATTAGCAGGCGGCCTGCGGCCTCGGGAGGGCCATTTGTCAGCTGCCGGGGGCGTGGCCGCTCTGCCCCCCAGGCCAGCACCCACTGCTGTGGAGCACCCCTCCGTCCACCGCCCGCCCTGGTGGCCTGACACGGAGCCATCTCCTTCCCCACCCTGGGGCGGGGCAGGAGGCAGCAACCCCCACGGAGCCCTGCTCTCGGCCCCGCCACCCCGTGATATTCGGGGCCTGCCCAGAGCCACGGGCTCCAGACCCCTGGCCAGGCCCAGCCCTGAGAGGCTGGTTCCCAACCCAGCTGGTCTTTCTGCTCTGTGCCCAGGGGCTGACCCCACTCCTGGCAAGGGACGGGCCTGGGAAACCGAGTCACAGTGGGTCTGGACAAAAGGACGCGCCGTGGACTGAGTACACCCTGAATCCTGTTTCCTGCCTCCCCACCTTCCCCCACCTCCAAGCTCTGCCCACAAGAGCCTGATGGCTCTGGTCCCAGCGAATGAATGAATGAATGAATGGGTAAAAAGAGAGAGAGAGAAAGAATCCCACAGGGACGGCGAGGGCCCCAAGCCCCCTCCCTAGCCTCCCAGGGCTCGCTGCCCAGTGGGAGACACAGAGAAGGAAAACGCCACATGAAACGCAGGGGCTGCAGGGTCCCGAAGGCCTCACCCTGCCTGGACTGACAGGGAAGGGAGGAGGGATCTTCCTGAAGGAGGCACAGCCTGCACTGGGTGTGGACATATGAGTAGGAGTTCTCCAGGCAAAGCAGAGAGGAGGGCACAGCATGGGCCTCATTCCCTCAGAGCACGCAGGGACCAGCTCGGCCCCACAGGGCGTCAGCTGGGGGCTGGGGGCCGGCGACCTCAGGGCAGCGGGGGAGAGCCAGGGTTCAGAGACTGCTCTGCTCCTGGGGAGGGGCTGGAGGCTGGAGGGGAGCGGGGAAAGGGGCCCCAGTGTGGGGGCTGTTCCGAGCCCGAGGTGGCACGGCTAGGTGACTGGGCAGGGGGTGTCTGGGTGGCAGGGGGCCCTCGCCTCTGGGAGCACACGTCTGGGGCCTCGGGGCCTCCCCTGCCCCTCTGTCCCCTTGTCCATCCTGTCAGTTTCCTGAGGCCACGCCCGGCTCTGGCCTGACGGCCCCGCACCCTCCTCGTCTTGGCTTGAGCCCGTCCGCTCCCCTGGCAGCTCCTCCCTCCACCTAACAGGGAAGACTGGCCTGACCCGACACGTGCCCCTCTCGGTCCTCCCAGCCTGGGGGGCAGCGGGCCCAGGAGACTCCTCCTCAGCCAGGCATTGGCGGCCGGAGACCTGGCGGGATGTCCAGCCTAGAGGTTGCGCAGGCATGGTGCGCCAGGCTCCAACGGCCACCTGGGACCCCCGCGCCTTCCCCACCCCCGTGCTGTCGTCCGTCCCTAACACACACCCCTCCGGCCCCTAGCCACGTCCACACAAAGGCCAGGCAGCCCAGCCCCCACTGCCTGCCGACTGGGGACATCTGGACCCTGCGTGGCCAAGCCAGTGGCAGCAGAAGACGCCGCGTGCACAGCTGTCTGCAGAGTGAGGGGCTGCAGCCTGGGCCACAGGCTCTCCCGGGAAGCCATCACGGGATTCAAAATCATGCTGCTTCCTCCTCTGTCACCCTCGTGCTGACAGCGATAGAACAGTGGTGGTGGCGCCCGCCAGCGACCTCGGCCTCAGGAGCCTCAAGGGGACCCCAAGACCAGTCCCGCAGCCCCAGGAAGGAGTCTCGTGGCACCCCGGGACCACCAGGGAGGGTGCAGGGTAACCCTGGCCTGCCAGGGCCTCCCACGTGGCCTCGTTTCTCCCCAGCCCTGGATGGCGTGGCGGGTGGATGTGGGAGCCCCGGAGAAGGGCTGAGCTGGAGGGTTTTCCAGAATGAGGGCATGGGCCATGGCCTGGGCACTACGCTTGGCTCCAGCCTTGGGGTGGGGTATGACTCCCTCCCAGGGAAGGCTGGTCGGCCCCAGGGAGCTGGAGCCCCAGGAGGGGCAGTGCACGCTCCACCGGGGCCCGGGTGCCGAATGGAGGCCCCGCCCACCCTGAAGACGAGGAGACGCAGGCTGAGCAGAGGGACAGTCGTTTGGCCAGAGGGGCCCGGCTGCCCAGCACGTCCCAGACTCTGTGGTTCCGTGGCCTCGTCTGCACCCCCACATCCTGCTCCCCATCTCGGTTCTAGCTTCACCCTGTTCCCAATCCCTGACATGTCAACCCTCCTCCCCTGCCCTCGCCCCTGGGCCAGGCAGCCGCAGGACCTTGGGACCCCTCCTCTCCCGGCCTGACCTGTCGCCAGCCCCCTGGTTCCCACCTGCCCATCGCCAAGCGCCCCCAGAGCCCTGTGCCCTGTTGTTTGCAGGGGACCCTGGAGCTGAGTAAGAGGTGCCCCTTCTTGGCCAGCCCATCCCACCTGCCCAGGCCCTTGCCCGCCCCCAGCCTCGCCGCACCACACACCAGGCCTGGAGTCCCCCGTGCCTCTGCTGTGCTGGGCCTTCTCTCCACGGGCCCTTCCCATCTCAGCTGCTGACTGGACGCATCCGTGGGGAGCTCAGGCCTTGGGAGCTGCCCGGCCGGCTCAGCTGCCCTCATCTCCTCCCAAGGGTGTTGGGAAGCCCCTTCTCAGGGCCTGAGCTCCCACGATGCTCAAGGCATGGTGCTTCCATCCAGGCTCAGCACGCTGCCTCCTCCAGGGAGTGCTCCCGGATTCCCCTGGGAGGATTGCACCCTCCTCTGCCCTCCACCACATGCAGGCCTCATGTCTATATGGATTCTGACCGGCCTGCACCTGGAGTTGGGGCTCACTGCCCATCTGTGGGCTCCTTGGAGGCAAAGGCCATGGCACCCACTCATTCATTCATCCGTTACCCAGTGGGACACCCCCCAGGTGTACAGGACAAAGCCAAGCCCTGGACCTGCGTTCGAGGCCTGTTCCCGGCTGGCCGTGCTTACTTCTCCAGCCCCACCTTGCCCCCACCCCACACGTGCTCCCACAGCCCACCCACGGCAGCCCCCACACAGGCTCCTCCTCGCCTGGGCCCCCTCGGCCCTGGGTGGGCCTCCGTGCGCCCCCATGCACACCCAGCTCCCATCTGCCACACTCTGCCCCCACGCCCAGTCTGGCGTGGGCTTGGAGAGTTTGTGGAGGCCTCACACTTGGGTCCCTGGAGCAGAGGGCGCCTTCAGTGCCCCCTCACCTGGAAATGCAAGGCCGTGCCGTGCCCGCGGAGCCCCAGGTGCCCTGGGTGCAGGCCCCGGGCCGGACAGGCAGCCCCAGCGGAGTTGCTCGCCTGGCCGCCCTATCTCGGGCCATCTCGCCGCCGCGCCCGCGCCTCCCGGGCCAGGAACTGGGCCCTTGGCTCCCGGCGGGAGGGGCCAGGCTCACCCGACTTCCAACGTAGCCCTGCCCGACAGCCCCCAGGTCCCCCACTGGCAGGCGCCAGCCCGCCTCTGCCTCTGCCTCTGGGGCCCATCTCTTCCCTGCGCCTCTCACGGCATCTCGGCCACCCTTGGGTCCTATGAGAAGGCCACCTCCTCCAGGAGGCCTTCCCTGGTTCCCTTTGGAAGAGGGAACACAAGAGACGTGAGACTGGGGCCTCCACCTTGGGTCCCCGGCCAGGCCGGCTCGCGCCCTGCATGGAAGCAGGGGCCCTGTCTCCGCGGGGCCCTCAGGGTCCGCGCCCGTGAAACAGGACCCTGGGGTTCAGGGACGAGGGCCAGAGAGGGGACCCCGCGTGCCGCAGAGGCGCCGAGGCTGTGCCCGCCTGGGGTCCCGCGCCCGGCCGCCCCCGGCCCGCAGCAGCGCGCGCCTACCTTCCTGCCCGCCTCGTTGTTGTGCAGGTTCATGAGGCGCCGCGCGTTCTTCTTGACCTCGCGGGCGTCCACGAAGCGCCGGGAGAAGTCGATGCCGTAGCGCACGTCGGCCGAGCAGCCGCCCCACTTCCAGCCCTCCGCCTGGTTGTAGTAGCCCTGCTTCTCGCGGTCGCAGCCGCAGTTGCTCAGGTTGCCCTGGCTGCAGGCGGCCGTGACGGCGTGGGCCACGCCGGCCGCGGTGATGGCGTAGGTGAAGGCGGCCTCGCGGCTTCCTGGGGGAGGGCACACGGCAAGCTGTCGGCCAGCGCCGCATACAGTGGGCGCTCACTACCTGCCCCCAGCAGGGCAGCCTGGGGCAGGGGGCGTGCCTCTGCCCCTTCCCCACCCCCGCTGCTCCTCACCAATGGGCCATTTGCACGGGTCCCCCCGGGGGTCCCCACAGGGCAGCGCAGGGCCCCGCCCCCGCCAGCCAGGAACCCAGGCAGCGCTCACACACCCGGGAGCCCACCCTGGGCTCTCTGTCGCCATCCCCTCCCACCCGTCTCCTGAGTCTCCCCTCCTCCCCTGCAGCCCTGCCTGGCCCCTCGGCACAGCCTTGCCTGCCTCCCTTGTCCCCGACCTCCCAATGCCCGGCCAGGCTGTGCCAACGTGCGGCACTTGCACGAGAAGCCCACACCCAGCTGGCTTCCCCGGTCCTCTCTGCTCACGCTCCACCCAAACGAGGACTTGCTCCTTCTCAGAGCTGCTCACATCCCCGCTGTGAGCTTTCTGGGTCTTTGGGGTGGAGCTCCTTTCCGCTGCCTGCCCAAATCCTAACCACCTTCCAAGGCCGCGTTCCCACGCCTCCTCCTGCAGGCAGCCTTCCCAGATCTCCCAGCCAGAAGCAAGCGTTCACCACCCACCCTCCCTTGGACCCAGGTGCGACCCCTCCTTGCACCCACTCTCTCCACCCTGGTTAGTCCTAGGGGTGGAGACTTCGGGCTCCGTGGGGGTCCAAAGGCCCTGTGGCAGTTTGATATTTATGAATCTGAAAAATAGATCTTGGATTATGTTTGTAAACTGGTCTGTTCCTTTGGGCATATTAGAGTGTGTTGGATTCAGAGGTTTCACTTTTACTTGATTAAATTATGATGAGGACTTTGATTGGGCCACGTCTAGTTAGTTGGAGTTTTGATATTGGAGCCCCGGGAAGTAAACACACAGAGAAGCAGATACGTGAGGAAGGAGTGAAGGCTCCATCAGACACGGCAGAGGCCCCTGGAAGAGAGACGAGCCGTTTGCCTGAGAGTTTACAGCGAGAGCAGAGGAGCTGAGCCCGGAGAGGAACGAGCCGCGGGAGAGAGACGAGGCTTATCCCAGCCTGCAGCTCTGAAGGAAGGAGCTGGGACCACGGAGCCTTAGGAGGAAGAGGAAGGCTGAGCCCCCACAGAGACCAGCAGCCATCTTGCTCCAACACGTGGCAACAGACTTTGGGGAGGGAAGTAACTTACTCTTCGTGGCCTGGTAACTGTAAGCTTCTACCCCAAATAAAAACCAACCAATTACTGGTATTTTGCATCAGCACCCCTTTGGCTGACTAATACAGGCCCCCTGGACACATGGCCCCAGCTCGAATTTCTTCTCTTGCATTTTCCATGACCCCAGGCCAGCCCTGAGCACCCTTGCACCCTGGCCCCGGCCTCTCGGGTCCCTGCCGCCTTCCCGCCAGCACGGAGCTTCCCTGAGGCCCCAGCACCCAGCACTGAGCAGGCTCCATCAGTGCCAGCTGAAGAACCGAAAGCCAAATTCTGGTGAGCAGGCATGTCGCTGGCCCGTTTCAGCGTGGAGAGAGCGGGGCCCGGCACTCAACCGTGAGGGCAGCGGGAAATCCACAACGCTGTTGCCGGAAAGCTCCGGAAGCCCCTCGGCATGCTCAGCTGCTGTCCCTGCTACTGGGGGCTGAGGTGACCACATAGATTGAGAGAGTCAAGTCCGTTCCACAAACATTCATTGAGCACCTACTGTGTGCTCGGGACCTCCTTATTTGCCTGTGGCTGTTTCCTCCCTAGAGGCTTCCACCCTCGGTGGGGTTCCTGATCCCCTACAGGTTTCTCCCACCCAGGGTGGGGCTGCCAGGTCTATGAGCCAGGGCCGAGGGGCTGTGGTCTGCTGTCAGTGAGGGGGAGCTGGGGGTGTCGCCCCAGCAAGTCCAGAGTCTGCAAAGGCCTCTTCCCTCTCCCCGTGCTCCCCCTCCCCCTCCTCCTCCCCCT
>JAQZBX010072058.1:0-15076 GCA_029593785.1 Cabassous unicinctus | reverse complement strand
GGGAGGGGAGGGAGGAGGGGGAGAGAGAGAAGTGTCTCTGTCTCCATGTGGCCTGCCCCACGGTGTCTCTGTCTCCACGTGGCCTGCCCCCAGTGTCCTCACCCCTTCTTGTAAGGACACTGGGCCTGTTGGACAAGGGGTGCTCCGTGTGACATCTTAACTCGTTCCACCTGTCCTGAACCTGTTTCCAAACAAGGTCACATGGGGGGGAGTGAGGACTTGAATATGGCTTTGGGGGGCCACAATTCAACCCCCAACAGGTGGTAACGACGGCAGGTGCAAAGCCTTCACCTGAACCAGCTGACCCCGCTTTGCGCCCTCAGGCCGAGACAGCCAGGCTTCACGTCCCCTGACAGCGCCAAACCGAGCAGGAGGCGTTCCCATAAGACAGCATCTCCGAGGAAATCAGACTCGAATCCAATCAAGCCTGGGGCTGGAGAACCGAGTCCAGCGACACCAAATTTAGAAAGCGGAGCATTCTTAAAGAACACTGACCCCGTTTCCTCAAAAAGCCCATGTTATGAGAGAAAATAAAAAGGGAGCAACTGTCTTACATAAAGAGAGGCTTTTAGAGACCCTAAAACACAGCAACAAGAGCAAGAGGCCTTGTCAGGACCACAATTCATCAAACGATGAAAGGTGCTTTTGCACCATTAGGGAAGCGTGGAAGCAGACAGCAAGTTTGATCATGTGCAGGGGTTATTCCAAACGCTGGTGGGATGACGCCTCGGTAAGAAAGCGGCCTCCTGGGAGATTCGCACGACGGTGTAGGGGGAGATGGGTTTGGGATTTGCTTTAGGACGCTCCGGAGAACCAGGGCAGGACAGGAGGCGAGTCTGAGCCGGCCCAGACCGGCTGCCCCAGACAGCAGGAGCTTCCTGGCTCACAGATTGGGGGGGGAGGCACCCTAATCCGTTTCAGCCACACCTTAACTGGCCACATCTTCAAACGTCCCCCAGGACCAGGGTGGAGACTCAGCACGTCCTCTGGGAACATTATTCAACCCCTGACTGTGGCCTTGGGCGCGTCACAGTCCTGCCGGGCTTTCTCATCTGAAGATGGTGTGGGCTGAGGATGCAGGTGAAAGTCCTGGCGAGATGCCTGGCCTCGTGAATGCTAACTATGACTTCTCCGGCTACCCCAACACCTGACTCACCTGGCACCACATCAATTTCACTGGCACCCCCCAGCCACACAGGTGTCAGGGCCGACACGGTTCTGACTCGCCAATGGCAGAGCAGCACCTGGCTTCAAAGACCAGCGCAGCCCAGCCTGTGGCCATCACCGGTAGCCATTTCCTAACGGCCATCTACCCTTCTTCCTTGTTGACAGGACCCCAATGTTTCAGGTGGGCACCTTCTAGCAAAGGTGACCCCAGCCCAGTCCAGGTGCAAATCCTTGCTAGTCTAAGCCGGGTGGATGGAGACCCCTGCTTCTCAGTAATTACCTCCGTCAGGGCCTTGGAAAGTAATTCTGGGCACAGGGGTCCTCACGGGAGACAGACTTCCACTCCCAGGAAGGACACGTTGTTCTCAGCAGGACTGCGCCCCACCCTCCCAGACAGGAAAAGCCAGATAAATGACGGAAATCACATTTTTAAGACAGCAGAGAGTGGCAGAAACACCAAGGACGGGACGGAACAAAACGTGAGAGAAGAGAGCGCCATCCAGAATTGATTGGAAAATCTGAGGTCCCTTTTCCTGGGAATTTGGTGATTGGGAACTCATCTGGAGGCTGAGAATTCGGCCTTGGTCAGGGCAGAGGCTGCTGGTAGGGAACGGAGAAACAAGCAAAGCTTCTGGCAATTTCCCGGGGCTGGAGCAACAAAATTAGACGATAGAGAGGCCTTCAACCCTTGATTGGTTCCACATAAACTTTAGAATCCGCTTGTCAATTTCCACACGCAAAGCTTAAAAGCATGATGGAGTCCCACTGCACGCCCGCCGGAATGGCTGCCGCTGAAAGGACTGGCAACACCAAGTGCTGGTGAGGCTGTGGAGCAGCTGGGATTCCCTGGTGCAGATGTAAATTGACACGAGCGCTTTGGGAAAATGTTTGGCAGTCCCTGCTCAAGCTAACCGTTGGCACATTCCACCTCTAGGATACAGCCCACCGAAATGAGGGCATAACATACACACAGAATGTTCAGAAGGGCTTTCTCCACAGAAACTAAAACTGCCGACTAGCCAGAGGCCACCAACAGTGGCAGACAACTGCGGTGTTCCCACGCCAGCCAGCGCGACCCACGGCAGCGGGGGTGCATCTCCCAAGAGTACAGAGGGTAAAAGAGGTCAGGCTCAAACGCATTCACGCTCTGCGGTTCCGTTCGTACAAAGCTGAAAAACAGACAAAGCCCATGCCTGGCCTGAGAAGCCATGACAGCGCCTACCTGTGGGCCAGCCAGCTAAGGGAGGGCAGCGCAAGGGGCTCTGGAATGCCGTATCTTGATCTCAGGGGCTACGATCCAGGTACATATGTTTACAAAAACTCACCAAGCTGTACACTTAAGATTTGCATGCTCAGCAGTATATAAATTATGCCTCACTTTTTTAGATGAAAGAAACAAAAAGACATGCATCAGAATGGTCATAAGAACCCAGAACTGAAAACTCGCCACAGCTCATCTGCTATAGGATGGATAAGTAAATCGTGGTATAGTCCTAGGACGTGATACTGTGTAGCACTTACAAAGGAACAGTTATCTACCCACAGCAGTACAGGTAACTCTCACATTGTGAGTAAAAGAAGTCAGACAGAAAACAGTACCTGCTGGAGGAGTCTGACCCTATAGGGACAGTGGCTACCCATGGGGGTGGCACAACGGGATACTCTGAGTGTCCTGTTTCTTGGTTGAGGGACCAAATGTGTGGATATCTTTAGTTGGTGAACATTCATCAGGCTGTAGGTGTGGTGTGTGCATTTTTCTATATGCCTGTTATTCTAAAAACAAGCAAACAAAAGGCACAGCATAAAAAAGCTGGCCCCCTTCTTCCCCTGGATAGCCGTGTTTGGGTGTGATGCCTGGAACTGCCGCAGCTCTCCTGTGACCATGAGGGCACTCATCGTGAGGACTGAAGAGTGCCAAGTGAAGAGACAGAGAAAATCCGTGTCCTTGTGCTCCTGAGTGACTGAATTAACCATCCCTGGAGCTACCCTATCCTGAGGCTTCTTGCTATTTTATATGATACATTGTTCCTGTTATTAATGATGTTTATTTTGAGTTGGGTTCTCTCTAATTTGCAGCCAAAAGCATAACAGCTCATATATCTACTATGAGCAAAAGGTTCATGTGGGAAGAGAAACTCGAAGACAACATAAGTGACCGGTACACAGCAGATGCTAATGAGAAGGAGCCGCTTCTCCTTCCCCATGAGGGCAGCCAATCAGCCAGCCACAGGCCCCTTGCCTCAACTGTAGCTACAGAGAAGCTCAACAGCTGCATTGGTCCACGCATGCTTCTCTTTTTGAAGTAGGGCTTCACCTCCGACCCCTTCCAGGGGGTGCAGCAGCAGCAGGGGCCTTGCCTCAGCCAGGAGGACGCAGCAGTCACCTGGGGAGATGTTGGGGGCTGAATCATGTCCCCCAAAACACGTTCCAGTCCTCACTCCTGGTCCCGTGAGTGTGCCCTTATTTGGAAATAGAGACCTGAAGACGTAATTAGCTAAGATGAGGTGAACAGGATTCAGGGTGGGCCCTAATCCAAAAGGGCCAGGCACCTCATGAGACGAGGACATCTGGACTCAGAGGCAGACAGACACGAGGGGGGAGACTGCCATGTGATGACGGAAGCAGAGCTGGAAGGGCTGCCAAGGAAGGCCTGCAAACCTGCAGGACAGGCAGGGCCAGGAAGGAGCCCCCAGGGCCTGCCAGCACCTCGGCTTTGGACCTTGCCTCCAGGACCGAGCAGTCCCAGCCCCCAGAGGCTCCAGGGCAGGTCAGAGGCTCCAGGGCAGGCCAAGCGCCTGGAGTGCCCAGGAGAGGGTCTCACCTTCACAAGGGCAGCAGTGGGCAGGGGAGGTCAGCACCCAGAATCCACAATTCCTTCCGGCTCGTGGAAAATCCCCCGGGTGCCTGCACGGGAACTGAGGGACTTCCCAGGAGCAGAGTGGGCTTAGGATGCTGGTGGGGGGCTGGCAGGGGGCCAAGCACCGGGGTAGGCTGTGGGTGGGCCGGGGGCACATCCGTGAGGCCCTTGTGGGTGGCAGCGGCTGCAGCTGGAGGGTTTCCCTGAAGTGGGCAGGGAAGTGGTGGGACGTTGGAGATTTTTAGCAAGTGGCAGCAACGACTCCAGGCTGTCACCCAACAGTTCCCTGTCTCTCCACCCACAGGGGCCGACAGCGCCCCTGGGGACCCCTCCCATGGCCCAGATGACCAGTGGAGAACTGAGGTTCTCGGGGGAAACTGCAGATGGGAGGAGGGTCGGGTCAGCTCTTTGGCCTTTGTTTGCTGGTGGCCAGCACTGGCCAGATGGGTGGCGGCCAGCAGAGGGGTCACAGGGGGTTGTTGTCCTGAAGCACCCACAGCCTGGCCCCCCACCCCAGACCACACACTTCTGAGCCTTTCTGGGGTTCCAGGACCCCTCCCCTACTCTCCTGAGCACTGTCACCGGCTCCAGAGGAAGAGGAGGGGGATCTGGGCCTGCCTCGACACCTCCAAGCACAGGTGTTGGCTGGGCCCCCTCGGCAGGATCCGGGCTACTGCGGTCCCAGGACCAACCCGGAGGGGTACCGGACACGGCCCAGCTCCCGGATGCCAGGGCGGGTGGGGCCCTGGGGGGCACGCCAGCTCAGCCCCCTTGCTGCGAGGGCAAGCCTGACGCCCCGGGGTCTGCGGGGACCCCTGGCAGCACTGGAGCATCCTGGCTCTGGCACCCCAGCACCCCTGGGCCGGGGTGTGAGTGGAAGCCTCCCGCCCTGGGTGGGTCGAGCACGGGGTCTCCTGCCTGGGTAGCTCTCACGCTGACTCCGGCCTGCCCGTAGCTGCTGCTGCTGCCACCACTCCTTTCCGCGCATCCCTCTTGTGCCTCTGCTGAGGGCAGGTGGAGCCCCGGCTGAATGGAAGCCCCCGCAGTGAACCCCAGAACCTCGGGGAAGTTGGGAAGCCGTGGCTGGTTAAGGACTGGTTGGGGCTGAAGACAGAGACAATCCAGCCAGCACCAGTGGAAGCGACTATGCTCATGGGACACGGGGGGCTAACACGCGCACATGCACGAGGTAAGTGATTCCCGGCCGTCACCTGGCACGGAGCAGGGAGCCTGGGCCCGGGTGGCCGCTGACATAGGAAAGGACGGCCACCAGGGCTTCAAGGGCGGCGGGTGAGAGGGCCGCTTCCAACAGCTCGGGGAGCCTGAAGGAAAGAGACTGACAAAGTCCACGTCTCCAGGTGCAGACTGAAAACCAGGCGACTTCTGGGCTGTAGCTTAAAGGGTCTCCTGTTCTTGTCCCCCCAGGGCTGAGGGAGCCAGAAGCCCAAATACTAGGCTTGCTCTGCAGGACGCTGGCTGGCGGCCTCCGCCCGGTGCCGAATGTGGGCAGCAGAACCCAGGAGCTGGCAGGAGAGCGCGTGGGCGGGTTCCAGGCGTTTCCTGAAGCCCCACCCCTCCCGAGCCTCCCAGCCAAAGCAGCCCACCCCCTGCACTGGATGCGGCTGTTTCGGCCCTACTTGAAGACCCTGTGCCCCCTGCACCTCGGGAAGACGAGTGGCAGGAAGCCAGCACCCCAGGACCCTTCCCCCAGGCCTCCGTGCCTCCAGCTTACAGCTACCTCGGAACATCACACCCCAGAGGACAAACATACTCAAGCAGATGGCAAAGGACTCCCAAGATGTTGTCATTTAGCAGGAGGAAAAAAATCAGACGAATACGTGCGGGAGTCGGGGAGAACATGATTCTAGACAGAGCAGGATTTGATGATCGGGCGCCCTCTTGGAGAGGTTGTGTTCACAGGGGCAGCTCTAGCCGCCGGGGGTAGTTCCCACCCTGCCAGGCTGGCTGATGAAAACCTGGACTCAGTAGTGACCACGTGGCGCCGAGACGTGGAGAAGGGCCTGAAGGAGGCAGCAGCCCCCAGGCAGGGGCTCAGCTAGGGGACAGAGGCCACAGCCCAGCTGCCCCCTGAGAACCTGCCTCTCCGCCTCTCCCCGGGGGGCTGCAGCCACTGGTAGGGGACTGTGCATCAGAAAAGCAACCTTCCCGGATCTCTCGGGGGAGATTTGGGCACAGGCTCCAGGCCAGCACTGCTTTCTGGTCGTCCAAATTTCCGGGAGGCTCCCCAGGGAGGGTGACAGATGGTACTGCCACCAGTTCTGCTGGATAGCTCGGTGGGATGGGGCCCGCCTCTTTGGCATGCTCCCCATTTCCCGAGGTGAAGATACACCCCAACCTCCAGGAGGCCCTCAACAGCCTCCCAATCCTGAGACAGGGCCACGTGAAGCCTGCAGATCCCTTCCCTTCCAAAAACTTGACCCCACAGTGAGACAACATCCTGGGGGGTCATGGCAGTCAGCACAAGACCAGAGACTTGGGGTGCCGGTGGGGATTCTGGCTGCATTTAACTCGCGGGCTGGACTTAAACGGAAGATGGCCTCTGGAGAATAACAATCGATGATCTGATGGCAGCTGATCAGATGGTGATTGATTGATTAAATGGTAATTGATCAGATGGAGATTCCAACTGCAGCAGCCGGGCTGGCCGTGATGCCTCTGCTGGAGCAAAGCACCCAGCCCGGGATCCCCACACTCGGCTTGTGATCCAGGAACCATGTTTTCCTCTCTGCCAACAAGGAAAGCACCCGACTTGGTTGACTGTCACCTGAGGGGGACGACAGCACCCCCTCGCGGTCTTGCCCAGAATTTTGAGGTCCAGTTCTGTGCCTCAGTTTACACAGAAGTGAACTTGCTCGCCTGACATGGGAGCCTGCACCCATGGCATTGCCCGCTGTGTCTGGAGACATGGAAGCCGCAGGTGCCGTCGATGACCTGGTACCACATTCACGTGCACAGGTGGGAGGTGAGCCCCGTGGAGACTCAGGGGCCTGGCGGTCTAGGGCTGGCCACTACCAAGAGCGGGCAGGGCTAACAGCTCCCACTGAGGTGGCGCTACGGAGCTCGGGGGCCTCAGGGCTCCTGAAGGACACGGACCCTGTGCACCCAAGGGTGCACAGTGGCGGGGGGGCCCAGTGTCCTGGACAGGGTCTGAGCAAGACCCCGCCCACTCTGCAAGTAGCTGCCCGTTTTGCTGTCCTGGGCAGCTGCAAGATTTACCACCACTTGGGGAGCTTAAGGCACCAGACATTTACCCTCCTCCCTCGCATTCTGGGGGCCAGAGTCCGAATCAAGGTGGCGGCAGGAAGGTGCTCAGGGAGGCTCCTTCCTGGTGGCCCAGGCGCTCCTCGGCTACAGCCCTCCCTCTCTGCGTCCGTCGTCACACGACCGTCTCTGTGCGTCTCTGCTTCTAAGGACACTGGCCTTGGGCTTAGGGCCCACCCCAAACCCAGGACGCCCCCACGCCAAGCTCCTTACTGAATCACACCTGCAGAGACTTTCCAAGCAAGGTCACGTTCACGGGCTCCAGAGCTGAACTCTTGGGCTTGTCAGCCTGCTACATCCTCCTTTCTGGGAAACAGCCTTTGGCTGGTTTGGGGGCTCCAGCCTCCAACCAACCAAGGCAGGGGAGAAGCAGGTGCAGCCCGAGGGTCCCTCGTGGGCCCAGAGCCTCCGAGTAACCACGGCCAAAAGCTGCCCCACCTCGAGCCTCGTTCTAAGCCCCTCCCAGCGAACCTGTGGGCGTCCAAAGCCTTTCAATAAACTCCTTTTCTGTTTCCACCAGCCAGAATCCATTTCTGTTTCTTGTGACCAGGAATCCTATCTGATACAAAGGAAAGGGTTCGACCTCCGTTGTGGGGCAGGAGAGCCTCAGAGAGCAGACTTCCTCGCTGCAGAGCCGTGGAGGAGTTGCCATCGGCATCACCAGCCTTGCTTCTCATCCACAACGGGGCGGGCCATGCGGGGTGCCACGGGGGCTGGCATGGGAGTTAAAGGAGGGGGTCCTTGTGGAGACACTCCCATCACCAGAGAGTCATCTGCCCCAGCAGCCCTGCAGCCCCCACTTGGGGACCACAAAAAGCAGGGACACAGCTCTGCATCCCGAGCGCAGAGACAGGCTGCTCCTGCCCTCTCGAGTCCAGATCCTCACCCACACCCAGAGACATGCTGCGTCTTGGAGGCAGGCTGAGACGCGAGAGGGTGGCTCAGCGCCCACCATGCACCCCAGAGCCCAGACCACGGGAGCAGCAGGGAGAAGCCTCCCCAGTGGCTGCCCTCGCTGCTGGGACAGCCGTGTCCTCCCCAAGAGTAACCGCAGCTGCCAGCTCCCTGCTGCCTGCCTGCATGGGCCTCGTTTCTCTTCCTCTTCACAGCTGCTTGGTGAGCCCACGCTAGACAGTCTCAGAGAGGGAAGGGGTGGTTGCATTCACAGCCTGGAGGCAGAGCTGGAACCTCCAGCCAGGACCTCCTGGGACATGCCAGATCACCCAGGGCCTCCAGGAAACTTCACACCACCCAGGACCTCCTGGGACATGCCAGATCACCCAGGACCTCCCAGGACACTTAACACCCACGCAGGACATCCTGGGACACTTCACACCCACTCAGGACCTCCTGGAACACATTACCGCCCCCCATAGCCTCCTCCATCCCCTCCTCCCCACTCCTCCTGGAGTCTCACCTCACCTGCCCCCCACCCCACCTGTCCCATGCTCCAGCGAGGCTGCTGGTGAAGATGTAGTACCTAAAAGTCTGCCAGCCCACCTCTCCAAGCATGTCTCCCCTGTTCTCCACAGACCTGCAGACACACTGTGGCCATGCCAGCCTGGGCAACTAGGGAGGCCTTGAGGAACACCTGGGCAGGTAGGCGGGGCCAGCGCAGGTGGGGGATTCCTGCTCACTCTGGGGACCTACGCTGCTCTGGCTTCTGTGGCTTTCCCCATCCATGTGTCTGATGACCCGCCGATCCACCCCCATCACTTTCTCTCTTTCTGCACCTCTTCGCAGCCTGGGCTGGGCCGTGAGCTGGTGTAGGGGTGGGCTGCTCTGCACACCTGAGACAGACCCATGGTAAGATCACAGGTGAGCACAGGATGGAGGTGGGAGCATGGCGTCAGGCTGCAGAACCCTGGGCCCTTCAGCACCCTCCATGGGTACTGCTGCCCAAGTGGGCATAAGGGACACCCCTATGAAGGGGGAAGCAGCTGCAGCACCCCAGGCCCCCACGTGCAGCCGCCCGGGTGCTTGCACTCAGGGGCTCATGGCACTGCTGGCAGTGTGGGCATCTGTGGCCGAGGTGCCAGCCGTGTCTGCCCGGCCCCTTCTGTGATGTCCAAGGCCAGTGGCCGAGGCCGGCAGAACCACGAGGGGGTAAGTAAGCGCTGGGAACTGGAGGTGGTTATAGGGTTGGCCGTGCCGGGCAGCGAATCGCTGAAGGAGCGAAGCCTGGGAACCTGGCCCTCCTCTCTGCTCCGTCTCCTTCATCCCACATCCTGCACCGTGGCTCAACCCTCAGCATCCTGGACTGACACCCAGAGACGGGCCTCAGCATCGGAGCTGATGAAGCAGGGGCTGCTGTCCATCTCAGCCTGGCAGCAGAGGCAGCCTGGCCGGGGAGAGGACAGCGCTGGCCTCATGGCCGCCAATTCCAAGAAGGGCTCAGAGAACCTTGGGACCAGGGGCCAGAAGGAGAAGGAGTCCCCCGTGGTCACAGCAGTGGCCCATCCCACGAGCCGAGCTGGGCCCAGCAGCACAGGGGTGTGCTCCAACTGCAAGTGGCCGTCCACAAGGCAGGCCCCGGAGAACGGGGTCTTTACACCGGACTGAAACTTTGACCGGGTCCACAAAGGGAGTGAGAGCGCATCTCTCAATGTGAGCCTGCGTCAGATGCAGGGTGACTCAGTGAGCATGCAGCCGGAGCCCTCCTATACATCCACAGGAGCCTCGAGCACCCAGCCCAGCCGAGGTGGATCTGCCACTCCAAGAACCTTGCTCGGTGGGTCTGTGTCAGGCTGAGAGCTGGTGGAGGGCAAGGGGTTGAATCCACTCTTTTGAAGCACTGTTATTAAATGTCTTTTTTAAAAGAGAAATACAGGGAAACGGATGTGGCTCAAGCAATTGAGCTCCCGCCTACCACATGGGATGTCCCAGGTTTAGTTCCCATTGCCTCCTGGATAAGACAAGCAAGACAGTGAACTGGCACGACAGGCAGGCACAGCGAGCTGATGCAACAAGATGACGCAACAAGGAGACACAAAGAGGAAAGACAATGGGAGACACAACAAAGCAGGGAACTGAGCTGCCTCAAATGATTCAGCGCCTCTCTCCCACATGGAAGGTCCCAGGTTCAGTTCCTGGTGCCTCCTAAAGAAAAGACGAACGGACACAGAGAGCACACAGCGAATGGATACAGAGAGCAGACAGTGAACACAAACAACGAGGGGTGGAATAAATAAATAAAATAAATCTTAAAAAAAAAGAGAGGAACACAAACTTAAATATACTTTTTACTATTAAAAATATCCAGCCTTATTTTTTTATATATAAGGTAGAACTTGATATCATGTTCTATATGAAACATTTACTCAAAAAAGTGGGGCAAAGAACTGTTTTGGAAACCTTTGACTTGAGCCTGCTGGCTGAGCTTCTGAATATTGGGTTGGCTGAGAAACAAGAATCGGAACTTGGCTTCCAAGCTGGCAAAATGAAGGGCTCAGCCAGGGGTGAGTCCCGACGCCTCGCTGGAAACACCTTGCTCTGCTTTGTGTCTCCGCTGCGATGGCGCACGACGCCTGGTCACGCCTGGAGGTCAAGGTCGGGTTGACAGCGTCTGCCTCGGGGAGCAGCGCTGCTGCAACTCGGAATGGAAACTCTCAGGCCCTGTGTTTTTGCAAGGATCGGGGGTTTATTCTCACCACTGTTGTCAGAAGAAATTAGCCAGGAAAAGACCTGCCAATGCTGCCCAAGCACTGCTGTGAAAAAGAACTTTTAATGATTTTTCTTTTCGCTCTTATTTTTCCCTTTCTAATCACTTGCATGGTTTGGCATCAGAAGGTGTCACCTCCTTGTGTTTTTTGAAGGTTGAAATAAAACAGTGTGGTGCCAAAAAATGAATCGGGAGCCAAGGGTGTCGAAGTCCCTTTGTGAACAGACAAACCACCACGGACGCAGAGCCTCAGCGCCTCCCTCTTCACACAAGGGAGCGCATCACCACCCCTTCTGCCCTTCGCTTTCCCCACTTAAGATTCTTCTGATTCGGAACAGGAAGAGCTTCTTTGTTCTTTCATCCAGCTGCCTAGTGTTTCACAGAATCATTTTTAAAGTTTTCTTTACGCTGTTGGTGTGAGGGTCGGCACACCTGCAGCCACCTCTGCCGCCCTGGTGCCCAGAGGCCCCACCACCCAGTGCCCATGTCCCGCCAGGTGGCACGGAGCTTTTCCTCACCCCACTGCCGTGCCCGCCATCCACGGGCAAACTCCACTCACCCTGCCTGCCCAGCACAATTGTGTCCCCCTCCAGAAGCCTTCCTGATACTCCCAACCTCGGATGGCAGGGACCAGCTGCCTCCATGGGGACGACAAGCAGAGGCCTGGATCCCATTCTCCTTGCTTCCCAGAGGCCAATGCAGCGGCGGTGGGTAGATTAGGAGCTCGGAGCTCCCCACACGAGCAGGGCCTGCAGCCTTGCCCGCTGAGCCCCACCCCCCTCCCTTGCCCGCTGCAGGGGCAGGAGGGAGCACGGACGGCAGCGACCCTTGTCCACGGCTGGCACCGAGCTCCGAGCCCAAGGCCACGGCAGCCAGAAAGGGTAACATGACTCACACCGGTCCCGAGGGGGCAGGCCCGGGGGTGGGGACACCAGCAGTCCACAGGGTGGCCCATGGGAGCTAGCCGGGCCGAGCAGGTAAGGCCAGGGTCGCGGCGACCCAGGGGCCTGCAGGCAGACAGCTGGGGGGGCAGGGCTGCCCCGTAAGCGCAGTGTGGGTCCGGACCTGTAAGGAGGGCGATCACGGCCCCACCCTGCACAGCCTGACTGCTGGGAGTCTGGGGGCACATGGCTCCCCCTGGGGGTCTCAGGGACACGGCCCCACCCCTGAGGGGTCCTGGGGACATGGTCCCACCCTGGGGGTCTCGGGGACACAGTCCCACCCTGGGGGTCTCAAGGGGACCCCACAATAGGGGGTCTCAGGGGGACATGGCCCCTACCTGAGCAGACTGACTGCTGGAGGACCTGGGGGTACACAGCCCCACACTGGGGGTCTCGGGGGGCACGGCCCCTCCCTGAGGGCTCTGAGGGGGCCTCCCTTGCCCTGGAAGCCTGGGGTCAGAGAGACACCACCAGGGGCGGGTTTTGGACTGGAAGTTGCTCAAGAGGAGGAGCAGGTGCCTTCGTGAGCAATGTGGGGAATGGGGGAACCCACACAGAGCCGGCCATTCAAGTGCGGCCCGGGTAGGGGAGGCCATGTGAGTGTCCTCACGGCGCTGGGGGAGGGGGCCATCCACATGGGTGGGCCACCAACCCTGGCCTGGCCGTGTGGCCACGTCTGTGGGGCCAGGCCAGACCCCCGCGGCCTCTCCTGGGGTGGGGACTGCAGCTGGGTGGGCCAGAGGGAACTGTGGGTACTGTGCAGAGGGGGGCCAAGGGGGCATCCCTGCACAGCCACGGAGGGGGCCCGAGAGGACCAGGGCGGCGGCTGAGCCTCTCTTCCGGAGGGTTGATAAGACTACCCACCCCCGAGTTGTTGAGAATCAATACCGTTAGTTTTAATTAATCACATTTAATCTTAATTAGTGAATTATGTGTTGCCATCATTATTTCTAGACTCTGACAAGCTCTGGGATGGAATGCACAGTTTGCACTTGGGATGTGGCAGCTCCCAAGGTCCAGTGGGCCCAAGGAGCTGGGTCCAGGGCTAGCAGCCAGTGGAGACCCCCACCCTTGGCCACCCCTGCTCCCTCACAGAGTTCCAGGAAGCCCAGAGGGAGGCTTCCTGGGAGACGCTCCTGTGCTCAGGGATCTAAGGGCCCGTAGGAGGGGCCGGGGCCGGCGGGGGCCGAGGGCAGGGCTGGGGAGCGAGGGCGAGGTGGGCAGGAGGAATGGAGAGGTGCGGGTGGGCGGGACCAGAGATGCTGGCCGGGAAGGCGACCTGGGCCACCAGGGCAGGACAGGCTGGGCGGTGGGGTGGCCTGGAGGCCGCAAGGGCAGAGCGGCCACGAGGTGGACAGCCTGGACGGATTCGAGAAGCCTTGAGGAGGGACAGCTGGTTCAGCTTGCTGAGCCTTCAGAGAAGTGTCACCCCATCCCAAAGGGCCCAGACCTGCATGGACACTGCTCTGAGCCCTGGCAGGGGCTGACAATCGTCACGGCCCCTTAGGGAGGCCTGGAGAATCCGGGGGCTGGTCCTGGACCCCAAGCTGGGGAGAGGAGGGACCCAGGTCAAAGCCGGGCAGTCTCACTCCTCAGCCCAGCTCAGCCTCCTCCCCCCTGAGGACCAGGGGGCTGCCCTGGACAGCCTCGACAGGCCACCAGGGACAGAGCTCCCGTGGCAGGTACTCTCAGCCTCAGTCTCCCCCATGTGAAATAGGGCTGGGAGAGAGGTCGGCAGGGAGGGGTGCAAGTGGGATTGGGAAGGGAGGAACGTTGCATGCCCGTCCTCCGTCGAGGGCGCATGTTGGTGCAGCTGTATGCCCAGCAGTGCTCAGCCCTGGGGGTCCTGTGAGGGGCAAGCGAGCAGGGTCCCGCCCTGCGGACAGGACGTGTAGAAGACAGTGTCGGCCTTCCTGAGGAGGTGACCTCTGAGCAGACTTGACAGGACACGAGCCACCAGGCCAGTCACGGGAAGGTCTTCCCAGGCAGAGGGGACAGGGAGGACTAGGCAGCACCAGGGCAGCTGGGGGCCAGCGGGCAGGGGAGGGGATGAGAGGAGCCTAGAGAAGAGTGGCAAGTGCAGCTTGAGCACAGTTACTGCATTTTTTATTTAAAGTGCTCTTAAAACACACCCTGAAATTGTAGCTCCGTGGACTCCAAGCTTCGAGGACGCCAGGGTCAGTGCTCTGTGCCGAGTGACTGCCACCTCGAGCTCCTACAGGCTGCAGCCCAGGACACCCAGACCCTGCAGGGGCCAGGTGGCTGCTGTGGCCCCGCCCACCGGAGGGCAAGCGCAGCACAGGTGGACAGGACGCCCCCAAGGCCACCCACGACTTCCCCTTCCCCTCCTGTCCCTGGGGTTCTGGAGGGAAATGGTCCTTGGCTTGGTGCCTGGAGCTGGAGCCAGCAGGAGGCCCATTGTCTGAGGATGGAGCCGGCTGGGTCCTGGGAGGGGAGGGCAGGAAGCTGGTCTCTCCTGGCCCCGGCAATGCCCTTTGTCCCACTCCCCCAGGACCCGGGGACCCTAGCGAGGACCCAGCCAGTGGACGGGAGGCCGCGCTCCAGCAGGCATGAAGGTGCTCGCGGCTGTGCTGCTCGCCCTGCTCTTGTGCGGGGAGCCAGGTGAGTGGGGCAGGGGGAGCGGTGCAGTCCGGCCACCGGGACTTCAAAGGACCTCCCCGCCTGGGAAGAAGCCACGGGCTTAGGGAGAGGAAGAGACTGCGGCCGGGGTCCCGGGTCGGAGGGAGGTGGGTGGGAGCTGTCTTGTCCCGTCTCCAAACATCCCCGGCCCCAGCCCCAGCCAGGCCCTGCGGGGTCTGGGCTCGCCACCGCCTTGGCGCCAGGAAACGTGCCCCGCGCGGCAGGACCCTGGCTCGGCCTCTCCGCGCTGCGAGGCTTCGGGGGTCTGGGGCCAGCTCTCCGGGCCTGGGTTTCCGTCCGGCCCTGGACGACCCGCAAGGCGTGGGAGCCGGGGCTGCGGTCCAGGGCGCGGCCCAGCAGCTGGTGTCGGCAAACCCAGGCCAGGCGCGCGCGGGGCAGGACCGCGGGCAGGGCGCGCGCACCGGAGACGCACAGGACGGGGAGGCCTCGCAGGGCGCGGGGGCGCGCAGGAGGACGGCGGGGGCGGGGGGCCTGAGCAGGAGGATGGAGAGGGCGGGAGGACCAAGG
>JAQZBX010072057.1:0-15134 GCA_029593785.1 Cabassous unicinctus | reverse complement strand
TAACAAATAAAATAACCAAATTCCTAGGAATAAATTTAATTAAATATGTAAATGACTTGTACACAGAAAACTACACAACAATGTTAAAGGAAATCAAAGAACACCTGAATAAATGGAAGAAAATTCCCTGTCAATGGATAGGAAGACTAAACACCATTAAGATGTCTATTCTATCCTAACAGATTTACAGATTTAACACAATCCCAATAAAAATTACCACAGCATTTTTTACTGAATTGGAAAAGCTAACAATGAAATTTATTTGGAATGACAAGGGGCACTGAAGAGGCAAAGATCAATTGAAAAAGGAAGAGAAAATTGGAAGAATCACAGTACCTGAGTTTAAAATGTACTACAAAGCTACAATGGTCAAAATTGTATTTATTGCCACAAGGATTGACATACTGACCAATAGAACCTAACTGAGAGTTCTGATATAGATCCTCACATACAGTCAACATATTTGAGAAGGCCACCAAGCCCATTCAAGTAGGAGAGAATGGTATCTTCAATGAATGATGCAAGGAGAACTGAACATCAGAGAGGAACACCATCTTATACCTTTTACAAAAAATAACTCAGGATGGATCAAAGATCTAAATATAAGACCCAAGACCATAAAGATCTTGAAAGAAAATGTAGAGAAGCATCTACAGGATCTTGTATTAGGAAATGGTTTCACAAACTTTACAACCAAAGGAATAAAATAAAAAAATAGATAAATGGGAACTCCTTAAAATTTAAAAAATTGCACCTCAAAGAAGTGTCTCAAGAAAGTAAAAAGACAACCTACTCAATGGGAGAAAATATTTGGTAACCATACAACTTGTAGAGCTCTAATATCCAGCATATATAAAGGAATCCTACACCTCAAAAATAAAAAGACAAACAACCCATTTAAAATATGGCAAGTGATTTGAATGGACACCTCTCTAAAGAAGAAATACAAATTGCTAAAAAGCACATGAAAATATACTCATTATCAATACCTATTAGGGAAATGCAAGTCAAGACTATAATGAAATATCATCTTACACCCATTAGACTGGTGGCTATTAAAAACCCAGAGGACTACAACTGTTGGAGAGGATGTGGATGAATGGTAATATTTATCCACTGCTGGTGGGAATGTAGAATGGTACAGCCATTGTGGAGGATAGTTTGGCATTTCCTCAGGATGCTAACTATAGAACTGCCATATGATCCAGCAATCCCACTGCTGGGTATATACCCAGAAGAATTGAAAACAGGGATGCAAACAGATATATGCACACCACTGTTCATATTTGCTATTGCCAAAAGTTGGAAAGAACCCAAACATTGATCAACAGATGAATGGATAAAGAAATTATGGTATATACATATAATGGAATATTACTCAACTGTAAGAAAGAATGCAGCATTAACAGATGGAATAACATGGATATCCCTTGATGACCTACCTTACCTTGAGTGAAGCAAGCTAGGTACTGAAGGACAAATATTACATGACCTCACTGATATGAATTTAGCAAATTGAGCAGACACACAGAGCTAGTGTCTCAGAGATAGGTTTACAGCAGACAGAAAGGGAGAATAAGGTTTTGAGCCAATGCCCATATGGACAAAATTGATAAGGTAGAAAGGTGTAGTTGTGCACTAGACCTGCATAACTAGGGTTGTAGTGAACCTATTGGGCTTGGCAGTGCTTGTTTGTGAGGGGAGAGTGTGGAGAGGGTGAGTTGGGCTGTCTATGGAACAGGGGGATGGTTGTGGGAGGGAGCCTGTGAAATCTGGGGATTTGTGGTATGTGTTTGAAACTACAATAATGGGAATGTGTCTTCAGCAAATATGGCATGAGAAGGTTATTGGTTTAGGGTGTTGGAGGTTGGGGACATTTGGGACAAGGTGCATCTAAAGCAACCTCTAGGGAGTGTGTGAGTGTTCATCTTGTCATAGTAGTTTGGATCTCTGGGAAGAGACACACATAATGAGCAGCAAGCTGTGGGACTCCCATCCTGGGAATTCTGCTGTCTTCTCAAAGAGAGAGATGGGAGCCTCTCGAGAGCATAGGTAGTGCCTAATAGGGGATGAAAGACTAGTATTTCAAGCCCTCAATTTTGTTGCAAGTTACCTTGAATCTTTTTCTACAAGGAGTGGAGTTTGGTGGTTTTCCATGGGTACTAAGGAGAGCAGAAGGGAGAAATAGAATAGATAGAACATGGGGCATTTGTGGTGCAATGGAATTATAGTAAATGATCTTGCAATGATGGATGCAGGCCAGTTTAAATTTCATCCAAATTTATAAAAATGTATGGTCCAAAATGTAAACCATAATGTAAATCATTGAGGATGGTTAATAACAATGTTTCAATATTTGTACATCAGTTGTAACAACTATACCATTCACATGTAAAATGTTATTTATAGGGGAAAGTGGAAAAGGAGGAGGATGTTGGATGTATGGGAATCCCCTATATTCTGTATGTGACTTTTCTGAAAGCTAAAGCTTCTTTGAAGACAAAATGAAAAAATTAGGACATGGGGGAATAAAAGGAAGAAAATATCACTGTACATACCAGACAACAGATCTTAGAGTGTTGAAAGACATAATGTCAAAAAATTTTTTAAATATTTTTTCATTATTTCATTATATATATTTTTTAATTTTTGCATTTTATTTCTAATTTTCAAAACTATCATTATTTCATTTTCTTATTCATTGTATTTGGTTATTTTGTTGGCCTCATATTTGAAGAAGTTTTGGATCACAGAAGAGTTACAACTATGACTGGAGTCTATCATTGGTATGGGGTATAAGGGATGGTTGAAACACAGGAGGTTGACCTAAGGCATACCTATAAGGTTTATAAATGTATACAAGTGTTCATGGGGCATTGTCACTTTGGGTGGAGTAGCACACACAATAACCAGAAGAATATCAA
Source organism: Cabassous unicinctus (assembly GCA_029593785.1). NCBI lineage: Eukaryota > Metazoa > Chordata > Mammalia > Cingulata > Chlamyphoridae > Cabassous > Cabassous unicinctus. The sequence goes on along the minus strand of JAQZBX010072057.1, from coordinate 12,210 downwards.
ATTCCAATCCTTGGGAGCTCTGCCACATTCTCTAATGGAACAACAAGAATCCCCTGAGAACAGGGGAAGTGGCTAGTGAAGGAGGATGGTCCACTGATGGGCCTTTGATATTGGTGACAGTTCTTATGAACCTTTAGTTTTGAAATTGAAATGTTGCCTAGTACTGTAGTGTGCCTAAGAATTACCTCCTGAGAACCTCCTTCTTACTCAAATGCGGCCTCTCTGTAAGGCAAACTCAGCATATACATGCAGTACCTTTGCCCTGGTGTGGGCTGTGACTTCCAGGGATGAGTCTCTGTGACTCCAATGGATTACTACAAATCCCCAAGTAGCAGTGCAACTGGAAAAAGACCTTGACCAAAAGGTGGAAATGGTAAAGACAAATCAGTTTATATGGCTAAGAGACTTCAAAGTGAGTCAGGAGGTCATTCCAGAATTTACATTTATGCACATCTCAGCAAGATCTCTTTGACTGCTGAAGTTGATTCTTCTCCAAATAGCAGGGCTTCTGAGGGCTCTAGAGACATCCAGACACTATAGGCCAGGATTTTGGTGCCTTGTCAGTGGGTCCTACTTTGGAATATATGCTCCCCAGTAAGACAGAGTTGGAGTCAGCTGTGGTTTAAGTACACATGGCCCTTCTGTCCTTCTGTTTGAACCTGTAATTAGTATTAGAGTTGGTAGGTGTATGTACAAGAGACTTTAATCTTTGGGCTGTCCATGTGCCAGCTGGGTCCTGAATCTCATCAGAGTTGGAACACCTACTCTTCAGTACATTGGTCTCACCCCAGACAGCTAACATGGAGGTGATGGTGGACAACTTCCATACCAAGGACCTGAGAGAATCTACAACTGCAAGCAAGAGAGTTCCTTCCATTGGCCCTATGGGGTCACAGGCCCCTCTCAATTAGAGGTGGAGAGGACAGCACCATATGAGAATATTAAGGATTGAGGAAGGAACTATGGACTAAAGTAGACTTACTGGTATTCTACTATAGACTTATTATGATTCTAGCAATGGAAGAAATCATATCATTGATGTAGAGGCAATGGCCACTGGAGGATCTTAGGACAGGGAGAGGGAAAAGCAAGAGTAATAGGGGGGCATTTTTGGGACTTGGTAATTGTCCTAAATGATATTGCAATGACAGATATAGGCCATTATAAATCTTGTCATACCATACAGAATTGTGTAGGAGAGAGTATAAACTACACTGTAAACCTTAATCCATGCTTAGTGGCAATGCTCCAAAATGTATTCCTCAATTGCAAAGAATGTACCTCACAAATGAAGGATGTCGTTAATGTGGGAAAATGTGGGTGGTGTGGGAAGTGGGGCATATGGGAATCACCTTTATATTTTATGTGACATTTGTATAATCTAAGTATCTTTAAAATAATAAAAAATAAAATAAAACAAATTAGAGGCATACAACAGATAGAAGAATGAATAATTGATACCAAATACAGAACAGCTGAAACTGAAGAAAGTAAAGAACAGAGAGAGAAAGGAATGGGAAAAAGTGACAGGGACTCAGGGAGTTGAATGACAACATGAAAGACAACAACATATGTGTAAAGGCAGTTCCAGAATTGGAAGAGAAGGGAAAAGGGGCAGAAAGAATATTTGAAGAAATAATAGCTGAAAATTTCCCAGCTCTCAAAAAAGAAATGAACTTACATGTGCAAGAAGTACATTGTACCCCAATCAGAATATATCCAAATAGGTCTATTCTAAGACACATACTATTTAGAATGTCAAACATCAAAGATAAAGAGAAAATCCTGAGAACAGCAAGGAAGAAGTAAAACATCACATACAAGGGGCACCCAGTAAGACTTAGTGCAGATTTCTCATTAGAAATGATGGAGGTGAGAAGACAGTGGTATTATACAATTAGGAGATTGAAAGAGAAAAACTGCCAACTGAGAATTTTGCATCCAGCAAAATTCTCCTTCAAATATGAAGATCAGTATAAAATACTCACAAACAAACTAAGAAAGCTCAAAAAAAGAACCCATCTTTGCAGGAAATAGTGAAGGAAGACTTACAGCCTGAAAGAATAAGACTGGAGAGAGGCTTTGAGGAGTGTATAGAAGAAAGAATAGGAGAAAGGATAACCAAATGAGTAAAAAAACAGATGAAATCAAGATACAGCAAATGAAAACTGAAGAATAAAATGATGGAAGTAAATAATGGATTTACAATCAATGGTTTTTGGTGTTACTACATAGTAGTGCATTCCGCACTTCAATTATGATTAGAGCATTTCTTTCTTACAATAATAGTAATAAACAAATAAACAAATTGGATGAATTGTATGTTTTATTTATATGTATCAATAAAATGATTTTTTAAATGTATGTGGGTAATACTTTATAAAATATCTTATTTTTCCAAAAATTACTGCATTTACAGTAATATCATTGAATGTGAATGGATTAACCTCCCCAATCAAAAGATACAGCCTGACAGAATGGATAGAAAACATGAGCCAACCATATTTTGCCTAGAAGAGAATAACCTTAGACCCAGGAATACAAACCAGTTAAAGTGAAAGATTGGAAAAACATACCCACACAAATAGTAACCAAAAAAGTGGCGGTAGCCATACTAATATCAGACAAAATCAGAATTTAAATGCAAGAGTTATAAGAGATACAGAAGGTCATTATATATTAATAAAATGGACAATCCATCAGGAAGATATACTGTCACAAATGTCTATTGCATGTAATCAGGGTACCCCAAAATAAACGAGACAAACTCTGGGGAATTGAAGGGAGAAATAGACATCTATACAATAATCACTGGAGACTTCAACACAACACACACATAACTAGAAAGAACAGCTAGAAAGAATATCAACAAGGAAACAGAGAAGTTGAATTTTATGATAATGACTTAGACCTAAAAGACATATAAAAGAACATTGCACCAAAATTCCATAGGTTATACATTCTTCTCAGGTGCCTATGGATTTTTCTCCAGGATAGACCACATGGGCAAAATGCAGCTCTCAATTAATATAAAAAGATTTAAAATTTATAAAGGAACTTCTCAGATGATAATGGATAAAACAGGAAATCAATATTAAGAAAGAGGTAAATTCACAAAAATTTAGAAGCTAAACAACACACTCCTAAATAATCAGGGGGTATAAAAAGAAACTGCAAGTGAAATTAATAAACATGTGAAAAATTAAACATGACAACAAATTATCAAAACTTATGGGATACAGCAAAAGCAGTCTTGAAAGGGAAATGTATAGCACTAAACACCTATATTAAATAAGAAGAAAGAGCTGAAATCAATGATCTAACTGAATAATTGGAACAACTATAAAAAAACAACAGCTAACCAATCAAAAAGTAAGCATAAGAAAGAAATAATAATGGTTAGAACAGAAATCAATGAAATTGAGAACTAGAATATAATAGAGAAAATCAATAAAAGCAAAGGCTGTTTCTTTGAGAAGATCAATAAAACTGACAAACCCCTATCTAGATTAACAAAGAAAAAAGAGAGATGCAAATAACTACAATCAGAAATGAAGGGGGGAAGTTACAAAAAACCCCACAAAAATAAAAAGGATCATAGGAGAATATTATGAGAACGTCTATACCAACAAACAAGACAATATAGATGAAATGGACAAATTCCTAGAAATACATAAATAACCTACACTGACACTCCAAGAAATGAAAAAACTTAACAAAACAATCACATTTAAATATTGAATCCATCATCAAAAATCTCTCAACAAAGAAAAGTCCAGGACCAGATGGTTTTACAGGTGAATTCTATCAAGCATTTTGAAAAGAATGAACACCAATCCTATTTAAACTCATCCAAGAAATTGGAGAGGAGGGAAAATTACCCAAAACATTTTATGAAGCCAACATCACCCTAATGTCAAAGCCAGATAAAAACACTACAAGAAAAGAAAATTACAGAAATATTTTTCTAATGAACATAGATGCTAAAAAATTCTCAACAAATTCTTGCAAACAGAATCCAATAGCATTTCAAGAGACTTGTACATCACGACCCAGGGGGAATTATTCCTCATATGCAAGGCTGGTTCAACATAAGACAATCTACATAATACACCACATTAAGAAACTGAAGAAAAAAATATACATAATCATTTCAAATGAAGCAGAAAAGGTATCTGACAAAATCCAGCATCCTTTCTTGATAAAAATAATTCCAAGATAAGAATAGAAGGAAAATTCCACAATATGGTAAAAAGCATATATGAAAAACCCACAGCAAACTTTGCAGTCAGTGGGGAATGGTTTAAAACTTTCTCTCTAAGATTGGGAACAAGACAGCAATGGCCACTGTTACTATTGCTATTCAACATGGTACTAGGATTTCTAGTTAAAGGAATTAGACAAGAAAAAGTTAACAGCATTCAAATAGGAAAAAGAAAGAAAAACTTTGTGGATAACATGATCCTATATTTAGAAAATTCTGAAATGTCTATGACAAAGCTACTTGAGCTAATAAATTAGTTCAGCACAATGGCAGGATATATGATAAACACACAAAAATAACAATGTTTTTATACACTACTATTAAACAATCTGAGGAGGAAATCAGGAGAAAAACTCCACTTATAAAAGCAACAAAAATATTCAAATGCATAGGAATCACACCAAAGAAGTACAGGATGAATATGAAGAAAACTAAAAATAAAATTGCTAAAAGAAATCAATGAAGACCTAAAAAAATGGAAAGACATTCTGTGCAAATGGATTGGAGTACTCAATATTATGAAGATGCCAATCCTACCCAAAGATTTGATAGGTTCAATGCAACACCAATCAAAATTCCAACAGCCTACTCTACACAAATACAAAAGGCAATTACCAAATTCATTTGGATGAGAGAGTGTATACAAATAGCCAAAAGCATACAAAAAAGAGAGAACAACATGGGAGGAATTTCACTACATGACCTTGAAATATACTTAACAAAGCTACAGTGGTCAAAACAGCAATGTTCTGGCATAAAGATAGATATATCATTTAGTGGAATAGAATTGAGAGTCCAAAAATAAACCCTTACCTCTTCCACCAGCTGATATTTCACAAACCTACAAAGTCTATGTTAACAGGACAAAACTGTCTCTTCAAAAAGTGGTGCTGGGAGAACTGGATATCCATCATCAAAAGAATGAAAGAGGAACCCTACCTCATTCCCTATACAAGAATCAAATTAAAATGGATCAAAGACCTAAATTTAAAAGACCAGGACCATAAATCTACCAGAAGAAATTGTAGGGGAACATTTAAAGACATTTGGTAGGTGGTGGTTTCTTGGACCATATACCCAACGCACGTGCAACAAAAGTGTTGGAGGGGATGTGGATAAATAGGAAAATTTATTCACTGTTGGTGAGAATGTAGAATGGTACAAACACTGTGGAGGCCTGTTTGGTAATTCCTAAAAAATTTGAATATAGATTTGCCACATGACCCTCAATACTATTACTGGATATATACCCAGAAGAACTGAGATCAGTGACATGAACAGACATCTGCACAACAATGTTCATAGCAACATTATTGATGATTGCCAAAAGCTGGAAACAACCAAGTTGTCCACCATACCAATGAACGGATTAGCAAACTTAGGGTATTAATGCTATACACTGTGGTGAATGATGGAATATTATGCACCTATAGGAAGAAATGAGGTCATAAAGCATATGACAACATGGATGAACCTGGAGGATTTTATGTTGAGTGAAACAAGCCAGACACAAGAGGACAAATACTGTATGCTTGTGCTACTATGAACTGAATATATTGTGAAATCTACTGTATGATTCCATTTATATAAAATGCAAATATGAATAAATTTATAGAGATAAAATTAGATTTCTGTTTATATAGGACTGGGAAAAGAATGACAAGGGAATTGGAGTTTTTCTGTTTGAAGTAATGAAATTGCTGTAAATATTTTTATAATGAATGCACAACATTGTGATTATGCTAAAAGCATACACTTATACACTTTGGATACATCATATGGTATGTGAATATATCTCAGTAAAACAGCTTAGTGAATAAATAATTCAGCGTGAATAGCCAGAAATAACTATTTCTGAATTTATTATTTATTCCAATTTATTATTGAAATAATGAAAATTCTCTAATAATGATTGAAGTGATAAATGCACAACTATGAGGTTATACCAAATACCATTGATTGTATACTTTGGATGAATTGTGGTACATTAATATGTACCAATAAAATTGATTTTTTTTAAAAAGAGTATACTGTGAACAAGTATACACCAACAAACTAGACAATGTAGATGAAATGGAAAAATTCCTAGGAAGGTACAAACAAACTACAGTGACCTTTAAAGGAATAGGACACCTAAACACATGAATCACAAGTAAAGTCATTGAAACCATCATCAAAGAATTCCCCAAAATGAGAAGCCCAGGACCATATGGTTTCACAGGTGAGCTTGACCAAACATTCAAAGAAGTTTTAATACCAATCTTACTCAAGGTCTTCCAAAAAATTGAAGAAAGAACACTACTGAACTCATTCTTTTAAGCAATATCACCCTAATACCAAAACAAGACAATGATATTACAAAAAGAAAATTAGACCCATTTCCCAAATGAACATGGATGCAAAACTTCTCAACAAAATACTTGCTAACTGAATGCAATAACATATTAAAAGAGTTACTTTTCATTATCAAGTGGGCTTTATATCAGGCATGCAAGAGTGGTCCAACAGAGGAAAATCAATCAGTGTAATACATCACATTAATAAATCAAATAAGAAAAATCACATGATTTTTTGATTGATGTAGAAGACATTTGACAAAGGAAAGCATTCTTTCTTGATAAAAATACTACAAAAGATAGGAATTGAAGGAAACTTTGTCAACATGATAAAGTCTATATATGTAAAAGCTGAAGCTAATATTGTACTCCATGGTGAAATAGTGAAAACTTTCCCATTGAGATCAGGAACAAGACTAGGAGGTCTTGGCACCACTGTTGTTCAATATAGTGCTAGATGTTTTAGCTAGAGCAAACAGGCAAGAAAAAGAAATAAAAGCCATCCAAATTGGAAAGGGAGAAGCAAATTTTTCACTATTTGCAGATGATATCATCTTATATCTAGAAAGTCCTGAAACAAAGGTGCTAGACCTAATAAACTATTTCAGTAGAGTGGTACAATACAAGACCCATATGCAAAAATCAGTGGTGTTTCTATACACTAATAATGCACAATCTGAGCAGGAATTCAGGGGGAAAAAATCCAGTTAGACTAGCATCTAAAAGAATCAAATATTTAGGAATAAGCTCAACCAAGGATGTAAAGCACTTGTATTCAGAAAACTATAATACATTGCTAAGAGAAATAAAAAGACCAAAATAATTGGAAGAAAATTCCATCTTTATGGATTGGAAGATTAATTATTATTAAAATATCAATTCTACCCAAATTGATATACTGATTCAATGCAATGCTGATAAAACTTTCATCTGTATTTGCAAACAAATAGAAAATACAATTATTAAATTTGTTTGGAAAGGTAAGTAGCCTCAAGTAACCAGAAACATTTTAAAAATTAAAAGTGAAGTTGGAGGAATTTCACTTTGGACTTTAAATCATATTAATCAGCTACAGTGGTTAGAAAACAAAACAAAGCAAACAAACAAACAAAAAAAAAACAACAGCATGTTATTTGTGTGAAGATAGACACACAGACCAATGGAATCAAATGGTTGGTTCAGAAACAATCGCATCTATGGTCAAGTAATTTTTGATAAGGCTGTTAAAACCACCCATTAAGGGCAGAATAATCTATTCTACAAATGGTGCTGTAAGAACTGGATATCCATAGCCAAAAAAAGAAAGTGGACCCCTATGTCAAACTTTATACAAAAATTAAATCAAAATGGATCAAAGTCCTAAATATAAGAGCTTGAACCATAAAGCTCCTACAAGAAAATATAGGAAAACATCTTCTTGACCTGGTGATATGAGGTGGATTCTTTAACCTTACACTGAAATCATGAACAATGAAAGAAAATGGGATAAAGGGGACCTCCTCAAACTTGAAAACACTTTTGTGATTCAAAGGACTTTGCCAGGAAAGTAAAAAGGCAGCCCACACCATGGGAAAAAATATTTGGAAACCACTTATCCAATAAGGGTTTGATTTCCATTCTATATAAAGACATCATTCAACTCAACAATAGAACAAGCAATCCAATTTTTAAAATGGGCAAAAGACTTAAATAGACATGTTTCCAAAGAGGAAATACAAATGGCCAAAATGCACATGAAAAAAATGTTCAATATCACTAGCTATTAGGGAAAAACAAAACAAAATGACAATGAGATATCATCTCACACTGCATAGAATGGCCATTATTAAAAAGCAGATAACATGCTGGAGAGGATGGGGAGGAAAAGGAACACTCCTTCATTGTTGGTGGGATTGTAAAATGGTGCAGCATCTGTGGAAGACAGTTTGACAGTTCCTCAGGAAGCAAAATTTATATTTGTCATATGAACCAAAAATTCCTCTTCTAGGAATATATTCAGAAGAACGGAAAACTGTGATGCAGTCATTAGCACAACAATGTTTATAGTTGTCAAAAAATGGAAGCAACCCATGTGTCCATCAACCAATCAATGGAGAAACAAAATGTGGTATATAGATATTTTGGAATTCCATGCTGCCTTAAGAAAAAATGAAATTAGGACACATACAAAACATGGATGAACTTCAAGACATTATTTTAAGTAAAATAAGCCAGAGACAAAAGGACAAATATTGCATGGTCTCATGAATATGAAGAATAAATGCTTGAAGTTAAAAGCTAGAGTAAAGGTTATTAGAAGATAAGTGGAAGACTGAGAAGGTATACTGATGCTTAATATATATGGAAGTTTTAATTGACTGTAAATGTCTGGAAATGGAGTTGATGGTAACACATAGTGAGTAGAATTAATGCAGCTGGTCTATAAATGAGATTGAGGCTGAAAAGTGTGGTCTCAGGATATAAATGCAAATTGAAAGAATGCTGTAGAGTAATCTACAGACTGAATAACATAGTGAACCCAGAGGTGGATGAGAATTGTGGTTAATAGTACAAATATGAAATATCCTTCCATGAAATACAGCAAATGTACATCACTATTGCAAAGTGGTAGGAATGTGGAGAAGAATGGGAAAAATACAATTAATGTAACCTATGGACTATTGTTTACAGCAATACTGTAAAATTCTTGTATCAATGCAAAGATGTACTGTGTTCATAATAGAGGGTGGAAAAATATACAAAATGAATACTATAGAGCACAGTTAATGGTAATAATCTCATGCCATTATCTCATAATTTTGTAACAAATGTACCACAACAATATAGTGTTTTGAATGCTGATTGTTGTATGGGAATTCCACATGCAACATGTTCACGATTGTTTTGAAATTTCTCAACTCTCTAATAAAAATATATTTTAGAACAAGAAGTAAAATTATCTCTATTCTGAGATGACAGGATCTTACAAGTAGAAAAATCCTATAGCAGCCATACAAACACAGGTCTATTTACACTCATGCACACACACACCTTAACTATTAGAGCAATAAATAAATGCAGTAATGTCACAGTGTAAAAGATTAACATGCATAAGTCAGTTGTATTTAGGTAAACAAATTATGAGAATCCAAAAAGAAAATTAAGAAAAAACTTAATTTTCAGAGGCATAGAAAATAATAAAATTCCAATGAATAAATTTATCCAAGGTATGCAAGATTTGTATAATATCTATAAAATATTGCTGAAAGAAATTAAAGAGGACCTAAATAAATAGAAAGACATCCCATTTAATGGAATGGCAGATTTAATGTGATTAAGGTGACAATTCAACCCACAAAACATTTAGCAATACAATGAATGCCTATTAAAATCTCATAGCCCATTAAGAAAATAAATATAATAATAATAAACAAAGAAACATACAAGGAAATTCTTCACCTCTCAATGAAAATGCTCTAATAATGATGGACATGATGAATGCACAACAATGTGATTATACCAAATACCACTCACTGTACATTCAGATGAATTTATGCTTTATTAATATGTATCAATAAAGTTGATTTGTTTTTTAAAAAAAATAAATATAAGAACTTACCCTTGAAATCCTGGAATTATAAAGAGACCTTAATAAAATTATACTGAAAAAGAACAAAATTAGAAGATATCCAATTCTATATATCAAAACATAATACAAATCTACAATTATTAAAATAGTGTGTTAATGGCATAAACATAAACATCTAAAATAATAGATGAGAATTGATACTTCTGAAATAAACATATATATATCATCAATTTGTTTTCAACATACATGGCACCAGTTCTTGCACTCAGGAAAGAACACTGTCTTCATCATGTGGTGGAACAATTGGATAGAAACATGAAAAGCATGAATTTTTATCTTTGCCTCAAAATATTTATAAATAATTAAGCCATTTAAAGATGTAACTCTAAGAACAAAACTATACCACACTTACAACTAAATATAGGGGTAATTCTTCATTACTTTTCATGTGGCAATTGATGCTTAGATATGACATTAAAATCACTAGAAATAAAAATAGACAGATTGTTTTTCACAAAAATTAAAAACTTTTAAATCAAAGAAAACTCTATCAAGAAAATGAAAAGATAACCTACATAAAGGAAAAAATACTTTCTAATCATATATCTGAGAAGGGCCTAATATCCCAGAATGTATATATATTTAAAAATCCCTTACCCTTTAACATAAAGACAATCTAATTAAATATGGGCAAAGTATTTGAATAGACATTTTTTTCAAGGAGTTTTTGCAATTAGATAACAAACACATGAAATAATGCTCAACATCTTTAGTTATTAGGGATATGGAAATCAACACCAAAATGTGACATCACTTCAAACTTGCTGGGGTGGTTATACTTTTTTGAAAATCTAAAATAACTGTTGGCAGGGATATGGAGAAATTGGAATCTTTGTACATAGCTGGTAAGTATGTACAATGGTACTACCACTTGGGAAATATTTATGCAGTTCTTCAATAAGATATACACAGAAATTCCTGATGATCTAGCAGATCTCTTCCTTGACATATATCCCCCAAAATTAAAGAAAGATATTCAAGTAATTGTGTAATAATGTTCATATTAACATTATTTACAATAATAGGTAGAAACAAGACAAATTTCTATCACCTAATAAATGGATAACCAAAATGTGTAATATCTATACATTAGAAATTTGCTCAGTCATAAAATGGGATGAAGTAATGGTATAAGCTTTTCCATGGAAAAAATTTGAAAACATGCTAAGTGTTTTCAAAACTTAGGTCAGATACAAAAGGTCACATTTTAAAAAGATTCCATTTATATGCAATATCCAAAAGAGGCAAATCAATAGAGACAGAAAATGATAAACGGTTAGCAGGGATTGAGGGGAGAGGAGAATATGGAATAATTCCTGTTGTGTGTATGTGGCTTCCTTTGGAGTTGATAAAATTTTCTGAAATTAGATAAATCATATATTGCATAAGAGTTACCTCCTGAGGGCCTGCTTATTGCTCTAATATGGCATCTCTCTAAGCTAAACACAGTACCTTTGCCCAACATGGAACATGATTCCTGGGGATGAGCCTCGCTGGCACCAAGGGATTATTACCAAGCACCAACTAGCAATACATCCAGAAAAAGACCTTGACTAAAGGAGGAAATGGTAAATACAAATGAAATTTTATGGCTAAGAGATTTCAAAATAAGTCAGGAGGTCATTCCAGAGGTTACACTTATGCACATCTCAGAAGGACCTCACTGTCACAGTAAATAGTGCTTGAAATAGTGGGACTCCTGAGGACTCTAGAGATATCTGGACACTATAGGCAGGGCAGAGAGCTCAGGAGTTTGGCACCTTGACAGAGGGCCTTACTTTGAAATTTATGCTCCTCATTGTGACAGAGGTGGACTCATCTGTGGTTTCCCTACACATGGCTCTTCTGCCCCTTCTATTTGAAGCTATAGTTAGTATTATACTTGATAGGTGTGTGTCCAAGACACTTAAATCTTTGGTCTGTCCACATGGCAGTTGGGCCCTGAATCTCAGCAGAGTTGCAAAACTAACTCTCCAGTTCAT
>JAQZBX010072055.1:0-15128 GCA_029593785.1 Cabassous unicinctus | reverse complement strand
TCTGAGGGGAGGGAGAGGAAAAATAGGAGTACTATGGGTGCATTTTTGGGACTTGGGAATTGTCCTGAATGATATTGCAATGACAGAAACAGGCCATTATATATCTTGTCATAACCTACAGAATTGGATGGGATAGAGCGTTAACTACAATGTAAACTTTAATCCATGCTTAGTGGCAATGCTCCAAAATGTGTTCATCAATCGCAATGAATGTACCTCACTAATGAAGGATGTTGTAAATGTGGAAAAATGTGGGAGGTGTGGGGAACGGGGCATATGGGAATCCCCTATATTTTTTATGTGACATTTGTATAATCTAAGTATCTTAAAACAAAAACAAACCCCTTCATCCTGCCTCCCTCACAGACAGCAAAGGAGTTGGTCAGGACTGAGCTCGGGACAGGCTCTTCTCCCCATGCCCTGCTGGTACTTCCCTGCTTTGTTCCTGGGGTAGGGGTGGGAAGCACATATTTCGTGGCTGGCTTCCTTTTCCCACTTGAATAGGATAATAACAGATCCCCTGGGCAGTGCCTGCCTTCTGTTACCCCCCAGCACACAATCAGGGAGCAAGGACAAGCTAAGAGGGACACACTGCACTCTTCACCCCCGAATCAGGAACAGGGTGTGGCAGGCAGCCTCCAAGGATGACCGAGCTGTGGAGGGTGCCAGACTCGCAAGCTGCCTCCTTGTAAATGCCAAATGGGCAAAGGCAGCTATCAGGCACCCAGGATCTGTGGCGTATCGGTTAGTGGAGATGCAGAAGGGAGAGGATGACAGCTAATAGTTACTGTGGTGACACAAAGGAGAAGAAGCACTGAAGGAGCCCACCTTTTGGACATGCAAAGCCCCCCTTGTGTATGGGTGCTGCGTCCTTGGGAAAGGTGCTGCGCTGAATCGCAAGGCCCACAGGAGGGCTCAGCCGCTACCTGCTGAATGCACGGGTTTCTGCACTCTGCTTGACCCTGTGCCTCCTCCTTCCAGGGACCTCTCCTGCTCCACTCCCACATGGGTGTTGGTGAAGAAAGGGGAGAGGAGATGGGGAGAGAAGGAAGAAGGTAGGGATGGGTTGGCCTTGGCCAGGGAAATGGTGGTGGGTGGGCAGTCTGAAGGAACTGAGGAGAGGTGGGGGAAGCACCAGCTACGTCTGCCACTAGCAAATGGGGTACCTTTGGTGAATTAGAAAAGGATGCCCTCTCCTCAAGATACTTTACTTCTACCTGTTAGAAAATGATCCAAATCCATGGGTTGTGTTAGAACAAGCCGCCTTGCTGGCATCTGCTGCAGAACTGGATAAGGCTACAAATCTACACTTTCTATAATGTGAAGGGCTCCCCAGGGCTGTGCAGTGTGCACCTGGGCGCAGTAATCCTGGGACACAGACTGTTGCAGAGGAACCCTGGCTCTGCCATTCCCTGGATGTTGGTGGTCTCAGTTTCCCCATTTATAAAACTCAAGGCTGTTGGGAAGATGGTGAAGAATGTGTGTGAACTACCTGCTGCAGGGTAAGTCATCAGGAAATGGTAGCAGAGACTGGCAAGAGGAAAGGCGGAGAGGGCTGGGGGCTGCTCCTCACCCTTCCCCCCTTCTCTCCCTCCAGCCCTGGGAGCACCCACTCAGGACACCAACTTACGCTGGTGACGGTGTCGCCGTTGAATTCGGTCACAGATGTGATGCCTTTGAATGTTGTCACCAGCTTATTGTCACCTTCCATCCGAACCACCGTCTGCAGGGGACAGAGGAGTTGGCCTAGGAGGTGGCCTCTGGGGAGTAGATGAGGCTGCCCCCCCCACATGGCTCTCTGCTTACAACAGCCAGAATGCCCATCTTGTCTACCCTAACCTTCCACTTTTCTTGCTCTAAACAGAAGGGAGGTGCATTTAAGAATTAAAGAAAACATCAGGGCTTCTTTTGTCAGAATTTTTGTTTATGGCACTATGATCTAGAAATATACATCAGCAGCCTCAATGGTCTCAAATACAAACACTACAATAAAATCAAGTAAAATCTCAATTCTCCAAGCTAATGGAGGAAGCTTGTGGTAAAATTGAAAATACTGGGCAATCAAGAGAGCACATATTTTGCTTTGGTATCTGTTATTTCCTTCAGACCATTTGCCGTAACTATTGTGGTGTCCTTTCCAAGCCTTACACATCCAAGAAGAGGTAACACAGAAACCCACCAGGGAGCTGAAGACACTGGCCAAGGCTGAAAATGTGCCTTCAAAACAGACATTTGGGAGAGGACTGTGATAAAAACCCATGATGTCCTGCCTCTCACTGTGATTCCATCTAGGTAGGACATCAAAAGAATTTCCCTCCAGAAACATATCACAGATTTCCTGGACAGTAATGTTATACTTGGAGAGGCAGAAACAGAGAGCTCAGAGGTAAAAAGACAGATGTGTCAAGGCCACATGTGGAGGTTTGAAGCTGTACATACCCCGGAAAATCATGTTCTTAAAGCCAGTCCACTCCTGTGGGTGTAAATCTATTGTGGGTAGGACCTTTTTTATTAGATTATGTCAGTTAAGAGCCTTTTGATTAGGTTACTTCAATAAGGCATAGCCCAGGGTGGACCTTGATCCTCTTACTGGAGTCTTATATAAAAGATTCAAATTCAGAGAGAGAAGAGAGAAAGTCACGAGTAGCAGTTTGATATTATTTATGAATTCCAAAAATAGATATTGGATTATGTTTGTAAATTGATCTGTTCCTCTGGGTACATTAGATTGTATTGGATTCAGAAGTTTCACTCTTACTTGATTAAATTATGATTAAGGCTTTGACTGGGCCATGTCAGTAGGGCATCGAGACCCTGGCCCCTTGGTGGGCAGGAACTCACAGAGAAAACAACATGGCAGAAGAGAGAGTTGGAGTTTTTTAATGATGGAGCCCCAGGAAGTAAATACACAGAGAAGCAGATATGTGAAAAAGAGAGAAGACTCTATTAGACAGGGCAGAGGCCCTGGGAAGAGATACGAGCCTGATAGTTTACAGCTGGCCTTGTGGAGTTAGCAGAGCAGCTGAGCCCAGAGAGAAAGGAGCCCCAGGGAGAGAGACGAGACTTATCCCAGCCTACAGCTGATATTGGAAGAAGCTGGAACTATGGAGCCTTAAGAGGAAGAGGAAGCCTGAACCCTTGCAGACATCAGCAGCCATCTTGCTCCAACACATGGCAACAGACTTTGGTGAGGGAAGTAACTTATGCTTTATGGCTTAGTAACTGTAAGCTTCTACCCCATATAAATACCCTTTATAAAACCCAACAGATTTCTGATACTTTGCATCAGCACCCCTTTGGCTGACTAATACACCACAGAACATGGAAGAGAAGGCAGAGACCAGCTGATGCCGCCATGTGCCTTGCCATGTGATGGAGGAGTCCTGGATCACTGGCAGCCGGTCTTTGGGGAGAAAAGCATTGTCTGATGATGCCTTGATTTGGACATTTTCATGACTTCAGAATTGTAAGCGTATAAGTTAATAAATCCCCACTGTAAAAGCCAACCCATTTCTGGAATATTGCTTTTGGCAGCCCAGTAGACTAAACCACCATGGAACAGAGCTGTGTAGGGGAGGCATGAAGGCAGCTCAGTGGCACGCACTAGGCTGGGGGATGTGCGGTCTCTCCAAGGGAGGAAGAGAGGTCCCCCAGCTCCCAGATCTCACGCAGCACACACCCCAGCTGTTACTGCACACCTGAAGCTACAGCCCAGAGGAGGCCATGTGCTCTGCCCGCTGCCTTCAGTCTGGTGAGGGGGCTACCCCATTTACAGATGAGGTGGCTGAGGCCAGGGAGGTTGGTGACCAGCCCTATAAGACTACCTGGCAATGGATAGTCTGTACTTCCCAGCACCTTCTCCAGGAAATCTCTCCCCCTCAGCAGGGCCTGGTTTACTTGGGACTCAGGGGAGGTCTCAGGGCTTGGTCAGAGGTTTTATCATTGACCCTCTTGTGCCCCACTGCTGGACCCTGCTTAGAGGGCTTTGAGGGTGGAGAGAGCTGGGTCTGGGAGAGCTGAGGCTTAGGCTGCTCCTCTGTGCCTAATTCCCTCATATCCACATGGGAGTGCTCGGATTCTCCAGCCAGCGAGTCCCCTGGACAGTGTCCAGGGACGACAAGAGTAGCTTCAGATCTTTCCTGAGCATTTCCTTTGTCTCTGCCTCTTACCTCTGAAGTGGGTCCAGAGCAGGATCTGTGTGGTGGTAATTTTAAGGTTTAAGCCTTGAGGAAGAAAGACTGGAAAGTTCTAGAAAGCAGAAGGTGGCTTGCTTTGAGGTTTGAGGCTTGAGGAAGGAAGTCTGGAAAGTTCTAGAAAGTCCTAGAAAGCAGAAGGTGGCTCGTACCTTGACCTTCTCCCCCGTTATAGTCTCCATCTCACATTCCTCCCCCAGGACGAACTCGTTCTGGATCACTTTGGCGCCAGTGGTGATGATGACCTTGAAGTGTTTCCCTTCCTGCACGACCTCCGACACGCCCTTGATGTCCTTCCCCTTCTGGATGAGGTCGTCAGGCAGGCCTGGTGGGAAGCATGTGAGGTTTAGATGTGGGCGGTGGTGGGAGGGGAGATGAAACTTGTGGCACGGAGCGGGGAGGGTGTGGAGAACGTGTGGTTGTCTCCTTGGTAACGTGGGCTTTGACCTCTGAAAGGAAAGGTTGTGGCCGGGCCTTACCTGCCCACTATCTTGCCGGTTAATTTATAAAAAAGGACACTCCTGTGGCCTGAGGAACCTTTGCACCCTGGTTCTCTCTTGTTCCTTTTCCTTACTTCCTCCTTTAAGGCCAGTGGCTCTTGCTCTTTCACCATAAGTATTTCATCCTCTGTATCCGGGGGTGGCCATATAATTTATTCTCCAAGCAGGCCACTTCTCAAGAAAGGGGAACTAGTCATGATTGTGCTGGGACAACATGCATACCACACCAGCTCGGGACCAGGCGAGATACCCTGGGGAAGACTGAGCCTCGGCTGCCAGGTTCTTGAGGAAACTGCACAGACAATCCCTTGCCCTGGGGTGGAGCTTTACCATTTTCAGAGCATGTCCATGCTGCTATGTGAATGGAGGCTCACAACACCCATGGATGTTGACAGAGGGAGTAGACAGCACTGCCCCTATGGATATGAGGTGGGGCAGGCCGAGAGAAATGTGGCGTGCCCTTCAGAAGAGCCAAGCTCCCAGGACAGACCCGTGGTTTTCCTCTTTGTCCTTGCTGCCCTTCCCCACCCCACCCTGCCGGTCTCCATCTCAGCACCCTCTCTCATGCAGACAGTTCCCCCAAGCTGCTTCCCCCTACTGCCTAGCAGACACCCACTCACCTGTCTCACCTGTCTCACTTGTCCAGGTGCACTTTCACTGCCCCCATGCCTTCCCTCCCATCTTGACTGCCAAGGCCTGACCATGCCCTGCTGTAAGCACCGCAGCCTCCCGTGCAGGGTTCTGGGGAGCACATGGCCTTAGAGTGGGGTCTCTGCTTTAGAGCACCTGCTTCAGATCCCAACTCAAACACCTCCTACCTGAGTGACTTTGGTCAGGATTGCTCAAACTTTCTAGGCCTCGGGTGCCTCAGCTGTAAAATGCGGAAATGATAGTGCCCAACTCAGAGTTTTCTGATGAGGGTGATATGGCATATCAAGGGCTCGGCACTCAGGACGTGGCAGGTGGTAACTTATTATACTTATTTTTCTTCTCCCTCTCTCTCATGAAATTGTGACCTCCTTGGAAATGTGGCTCACTGGTGTCTTTTTCCCTGCTGCCTGTCCAGCTCGGTGCTCAGCACATGGTTTGTCTTCAGTTAATGGTTTGCCTTCATTAGAAGGATGGGTGGATGGATGGATGGGTGGATGGATGGATGGATGGACGGATGGATGGATGGGTGGGTGGACAAGGTCACACAATGAGGTAGCAGCAGACATGGGGCTTGAATCCAGCTCAGACCCCTGCTTCAATGTTCTTCCCAATGGCCTGTGAAATGCCTTGTCCACAAGGGGACCCAAAAGGCAACCAAAGGCTCCCCCCCTGCTCTGGGTAGAGTCTGAACCTCTCCTCCATCCCAGCCTCAAGACCCCGAATAGCCACTGCCTGCAGGACGGAGCCTTCACTGCCCTGACCCCCAGCCTTGGGGTCCAGTCCAGCACTCACCAATCGCCTTCATGAAGGGTTCAAAGTTTTCCTGGCTCTGCAGTTGGTACTTGCCGGAGAAGTTCATGGTGGCAAGGAGGCACTGTCTGCACAGGTGACCCGCGACTCTGCTGGTCGAGCTCCCCGGGGAGGACTGTCTTATAAGGGGCTCCTTCCCCTTCGAATATCGGCCACAGGTCAGCAGCCTTCAGTGCCTTTACAGCCAGGCTCAAACATTAACTCCTGAGAGCAATGGTCAACGATAAAAATCAGGATAGGCCCAGGGGCAGATTGTTCCAATTTAGCAAACATTAAAATGTGTCACTCAAGTGCAGAGCCCTGTGGCCCTGGTGCCCTTGGTGTGAGATTGTGTGTGCATGTGTGTGCATGTATGTACATGTGTGTGCATACACATATGGATCCACAGAAGAGTACCAAAGAATCCCTTGCACTTCAAAACCTCACCTTATTATATGTTACTTAACCTTATAAGCTCTTCCCATCCCTACCATCACACACACTTAATTTTTACAGCATTGTCATCTAGCCCTTATTCTGTTTTATATTCCAGGGACTCCTCCTTGATGACTATACATTCCTTCATTGTCCAAATGAGTCTCCGTTTTTGAACTGTTAAAGCAGGAAGTTCTCAAGGGCAGTTGTAAACCACTTAAACCAGGTGTGTGGAAGCCAGATGCATTTCCTTAGTAGGCAGAGACAAGGTAGGGGAAAGGAAAGCTCTGCGACCCCAGTCCCTCCTATCTCCTATGTCCAGGGTCATCCCCACCCCAAGAACACTCATGCTTTTCTCATCAAGAGCTCCAATTTTTGGCTTGGAAAATGGCATAGCTATTGCCTAAACTTCCAGCAGGTCTGCCAGTCCTTCAGAACCTTCAAACCCCAGCTCTAGCCTATCTCTCTACCCTCAAACTCACGCATGCTTCCCCCCAGGTGACAGCTCCCATTGCGGGGCCACCCAGAAGCACCATGGCATTCCCACTGTGTTTCTGTACATGCCACGTCTTCTGCCTTTCTCTGCTTTCTTCCCCTACTCATTCTTCCCTTGCTCAGTGCCTTATCTTCCACTGCCTCCTCTAGGCTTGGAGAGCACTTTGCAAACACCTATATTCTAACCCCTCCTGGGCTAATTCCTCCCTGTTTTCTCTTTCATGGTGCAGCTTCCTTGGTCTTCCCAATACCTGACACACATTGGGACGCGACGGGAAGATCACTACCTTCTGAGCGGCGTGGGCAGAGAGCACTAGCTGCAGATGTGTGGTCGTGCAGATTCTTGAACAGATAAACCTTTCCCTCCAGCGCGGAGGTGTGCTCTGCTCTGCACCCCCTGCTCAGCTTTTGTCTGACAGTGCTTCCCAGGCTGTGGGTATGGATTGTCCCTGGGCAAAGCTGAGCAGGCTTTGTAAGCTAAGCATTTAAGACCATTTACAGTCACCACCGATGCCCTAGCACCAGGACAGAAATAGCCAGAGTGGCTCAAAGGAGGACGGGCTCATCCGCAGCCCCGCCTTCCTCCTGACCTCAGGCTTGGTCATGTCTCTTCCAACGCGTCTCGTTGTGTTGAGGAACCCACTGTAGAGCTCCAGGTGGGACAGTGACTTTTCATTCTTGTATGTGTAAGGAAGTGAAAAATCCAGTTCTGAAGAACTGCACCCGAATTCCTCTCAGAGAAGAAAGTGTGTGTGTGCCAGCGTGCGTGTGCGTGCGTATGCGCGCATATGAGCAAGCTAGAGAGCGAGCAAGGGAGTAAGCTGCTGGGGAGAGAGCTGGGAGAGAGGGTGAGACCCAAGACCTGTGTGGCAGTGAGAGGCCAGCTGGCCAAGGGGAGAGCTCTGTGCAGACCGGGTGAGACCTCTCATCCCCCAGACTGGGAGGAGAAGAAAGAGAAGGGGGCAGGGAGGGGGCAGGGAGAGGGCATGAGGTGATGGGTCACCAAGACACACCCGTGGCAGCGAGGCAAGGACTCTAGAAGGCCAGGGTTGAATTTGAAGCTGCTTGTTTGCTGCAAAGTAAATCCCTACCCATCTTCCTTCCCTCCTTCCTTCCTTCCTTCCTTCCTTCCTTCCTTCCTTCCTTCCTTCCTTCCTTCCTTCCTTCCTTCCTTCCTTCCTTCCTCCCTCCCTCCCTCCCTCCCTCCTTTCTCTCTCTCTCTCTCTCTGTCTCTCTCTCTGTGTCTCTCTGTCTCTCTCTTTCTCTCTCTCTCTCTCTTTCTTTCTTTCTTTCTGTAGGCAAGGGAATAAAGAGTTTATTAAGA
This sequence comes from Cabassous unicinctus, assembly GCA_029593785.1. Classification (NCBI taxonomy): domain Eukaryota; kingdom Metazoa; phylum Chordata; class Mammalia; order Cingulata; family Chlamyphoridae; genus Cabassous; species Cabassous unicinctus. Next base: position 6,741 of record JAQZBX010072055.1, on the reverse strand, counting down.
AACAAGAAAAGCGATAAGTACACAATCCGGGACATGGATTGCAGGCATGCTACTTAAATTCCCTCCTTAATACCTCAAAAACTTCAGTAAAATAAAACACATGAATCAACATATGTGCAAGTGGGAAATGATAAAGGGCTGAATTTTATCTTTGGATTGATGTAATGGAGCCCTGACAGCATGCCAGGAAGTCTATAGGGGTGCATTTCCCTCAAGGGCCCCTGAAATCTTAGGGAGGGCTTTGAGGGAATTGAAGCTAATTTTATCTAGAGGCCAGATTATCCTGTGATCCCAGATGGCATCTGGCTTACATAGGCCACCTAAAGCCTAGGCTAATAGGTGGCATCCATCTGTCTAATGACCATGCAGGGGTTGAGCCCAGGGATAAATTCAAGTCCATCCCTGAGACCTAACACCCCCTCCCCTAACCCCACCTTACTCAGCAGTTACCTAAGGAATTTGTCAAATACTCTTCAAGGAGTGCACCTAGTTGGGAAGCTTAGGAGCTTTGCAGTCTAAAACCAATGAAATAATCACCAAGGAAAATCGTGCTATTGCCACCTAACCCCCTTCCTCCACCATCCCCTGGGCTTCAAGTGCTCACTCTGGGAAGATCTACTGCAGGGCCCTGGATACATGCTCTCTCCTGCACTCAGCTGCCTGCCCAGCAGCTCTACTCAGATAAAAGGGATACCTGACAGATACAGCCCACTGCTAGACCCTCTTCCCTTGATCACAGATTCCAAGCAACACACCCCTCAGGGCTGCTTTCTGGGGTCTAAGGAGCATCCTGAAGATTTCTCCAAAGGGCCAGCCAGCATCAGTCCCTGGGGCCTCCAGGGAAGCCTGGACCAGGTACATCTTTTCTGGAGTCTGAGGAAGAGTAGGACCAGGGAGCAGATTCCCTGTGGCCCTGCAGAATCAGTACAGCCTTGGGGATGCCACTGGCTCTGAGGTTGGTGAAGGGCCCGGCACACCTGGTGACGACCTGACAGCTCACCCTGGCAGATGGACAGCCTGACGGGCAGACAGGCAGGTAGACCGAGATGATGGACTTGGGACGACAATTCCCTCTCTCCCCCAGAGCAGAAATATTGCAATTCTTAGGCAACCTCGAATGACTTCATCTGGGTCAGATTTTTTTTTTTCTTGTTGCAGCCTCAGAGATTAGTGGCTATGTCAAAAATTAGTACTTGTGAGTACTTTTCCATAAAATTAGCAGAGGGTAACTGACATCTTCCGCCCACAATATTAGCAAACACAGAGAGAGGTAAGTTTGATTGCAATGACAAAGTTCAAGTGGCTTTCCATGGGTGTGGCCTCTGATTTTGATCAAACCAAAGCCTCCAGTCCTCTCTCCGCATGCTTCCTACTCATATGCGTGCCCTGGAGGCACGGAGGGGGTGGTGGTGTCCTGCTTAGGGCCCAGGATAGGACTGGCATTCATTTTTGCCCAGGAACCTCTACACTCGGATCTGACCCGAGGATGCCTGCGGTGCCAGCTTGCCCATTTTCTGCATGTTTGGGATAAAGGAGGTGTCCTGCTGAGTCCATACTCCTGATAGAGGCAGGGATGCAGAGAGGAAGGGCTTGGGCTTGGGGCCACTTCTTCTTTACACTGGATGTGTGATCTTAGACAAGCCACCAGCCTTGCTGTGTCTCTACTTCCTTATCATTTAATGGCCATCTAATCTCTACCTGGTGAGAGCTGTGTACACTGTCATCAAATCCTTCACGAATGTGACCCTGCTATAAGAGGGCATCAGAGCTCTTTGCATTCACCTCTGTCAGGTGTCCTGGAGTATCACTGGCCCAGGACCCTGCGGTGGCTCCCTCTTCTGTTTGCCCGTGTTGTCTGCTTGTTGTTTACGCTTGTTGTTTTTGCTTGTCTGCTCATTGTCTGTTTGTTTTTTCTTTAGGAGGCACTGGGAACTGAACCCGGGACCTCCCATGTGGGAAGCAGGTGCTCAACTGTTTAATCCACATCCACTTCCTGCTCAGTTTTTGTTTTTTTGCTTGTTGTCTGCTCAATGTTTGCTCATTATCTTTGCTTGTTGTTTTTTGCTCAGTTTCTGCTCGTTGTTTGTCTTCTTTAGGAGGCACTGGGAACTGAACCCGAGACTCCCGTGTGGGAGGCAGGTGCTCAACGGCTCGAGCCACATCTGCTACCCCCAGGATCAATTTTCATGTTTACCTCTGGCTTGGGGATAGGCTTCCTTACCATTTCCCTGGGCCAGTAGGTAGAGTTTCTCCGGTCCCCTGTGTGCTGGTGGTGCAGCTGTCCTCCCAAGCATCCCAGGTCCTACTTTGAGGATTCAGTTTTGCTCCACAGCAGTGTGAAACGCAAGCTCCTGGCCATCTGGGTCTATTTCTAGGCCTGGCAGCCACCTTCAGGTGCAAGGCCTCAGCTCACTGCTTACTGCTCCTACTTTCCGTTCCCTCTGTGCTCCTAGCACCTGGGGACTTTTCTCTCTATCTTGTGACCTCAGCTACATACTTGAAAAACTGTTCTGCTTCAACTTCCACATCCAGCTGTTCCACGGGAAGAGTTTGCATCCATTCAGTCTGCCGCATCTCCCGTGCTGGAAGTCGCATGTTTTCACTATTTGCCATTTTAAATCTTTTTTGGTAAGATTTCAGGACGTGCAGACTTCAACAAAAAGTTTTAAAAGCATTCCTAAACTTTGTTGTCCACAGGCCTACTCTGTCTCTCCAATCCTATGTGAGCTCTTTAGAGTCCCCTGTAACATCTGTACAGTAGTACCTAGAAGGGGGCCTGCCCTCAGGAACCTCTCCAGAGCCTGGGGCTTTTCTGAGGCCTGCCTGCTTTAGAGCCCATGGTGGGGCAAAAGCCCCACGAGCCACGCAGCAAGATAATGACGTAACAGGAGAGAGACACAAGGGAAGGCCAAGATGAGACGCGCCAAAAAACCTGGAATTAAAATGGCGCAGTGGTAGGATCCCTTTCTCCCCCATTGGAGGTTCCGAGGATTGAATCCCAGTGAAGACAGGAGGAGAAGGATGAGAAGAGACGGCAGGAAATGGACACAGAGAGTTGCCCAGCGAATGGACACAAAAACAGCAAAAACCATGTGTGTGTGTGTGTGTGTGTGTGTGTGTGTGTGTAAAAGATGGATAAAAGTAAATAAATAAATAAATAAATCCTTAAAAAAGAAAATAAAAGTATAGGGGAGTAAGATATGGACTATAGTTATTAGTAATACTTTGACGATACTCCTTCATAATTTGTTAACAAAGGTTTCACAACAATGCAAAGTATTTGTGGTGGGGTGATGTGTGGGAGCCCTGTATGATGTTATGCATGTTTGTTTTGTAAGTTCACAATGTTTACTGAACACTTATTGTTTATGTATGTTCATATATGAATGATATTCTTCAATAAATTGTTTTTTTTAAAAAAGGACTCACGGGCTAAACAAAAATTGCAGGTGGTGGTTTGCATTGCAAAAGGAATCATACCACACAGACTCTACAGAAAAGTGCATTCGATGAACAAAATTTCATTTTACACAATCCCATTTTAAAAATATACTTGTATAAAGTGAGACCAGCCTATGATTTCCTTTAGAGCCCAGCAAGTTCTTTACCGTAACACAGCAAAGGGGAAGAGCTTGTGGATTATGTGGCCAGCCATGGAGATCATTTGCATGCTGATGTAATCGAGAAAAAAAAACACAAAACTTATCTCAAGGTTGGTTCATAAGGCTCCTACTTGGGCTGTAAAAGCTAATACTGTTTATTTTTCATGTGCTCCTGTGACCCTTGCCCCTGAGGGCTGAAAGCTAGTGTCAGGCTGACATTTCAAAGAGAAATCTCTTCCAAAGCAATTCTTGACCAACCTCCCGACCCCATCCTGCAGCCCTGCCTTCTCTGCTTTAGAGCCATGAGTCATCAGCCTTTCTGAGACAGGGTGGCCACACCACTGGCGTCCCTCAAGGTTCAGCTCCATAGTCCCTCTCCATGGAGATCTCCTGAGTTCTCTTCCTTCTCTGCATCCTTGGACCAATATCCCCAAGAGCAATTTATATTTTATTCTGCTAACTCTATCATATTTATAATGATAAAATAATAACTTCCATTAATTCAACACTAAGCATTTCTCTGTACTCTCTCATTTAATTCTCAATGGAGAGACACTATCATCTCCATTTTTCAGATGTGGAAACTAAGGCACAAATAGGAAATTGCTAAATAGGGATGTGAATCCAGTCTGTTGGACTCCAGAGCTCATGTTGTTAATTTTTATTATTTCCATATTATAATTTCTAAAAGAATAGCTTGGTTACTCTCCTGAAAATTCTTCTAAGACAGAGCTGAGCAGTATACTTTTCATAGAGTATGTGCCTAGAAAATGTTGAAAGGTCAATAGTCGGGAGCTATTGACCTCTTGAGCCATTCATTGTTGGGTTACTTTTGGTTCAGAAATGCCCTATTAATCTAGACCAAATAACCTGACAGCCCAGGTGCATCAAGAGAAGTCCCAAAGAAATTAAAGCCCCTGAGGTGGCTGCAGTTTGGTACAGTGTTAAGCATATTTTGCTGACTTCTCAGTCTTCAAAGCCAGGAGCTGTGGTTCTTGTGATACCAGACTTACTGGCATATCCTATCTGAACCACATTTTGCAAGCATATACCTTGTGCTCTCATGAACATGTGCATCATTCTGTTCCCTGCTGGATTGCCTTTCTCAAGCCCAGATCCCATGGAAGCCACAAGGCATCCAATGATTCATCCACTGCTCAATTCTGCCATCAACAAGCATACACTGATTTACTGTGTGAAATTTGTGCTGGGGCTATTTTTTTTTTTTTTTTTTTTTGTAGGCAGTACCTAGGACCTCATACATGGGAAGCAGGTGCTCAACCACTTGAGCTACATCCACTCCCATGAGGCTACTTTTTAACCTACAAAGGATTCACTGTCTAGGAGAATGCATGAAGGGGATTAAAGATGTCTGGAGAGTTGAGTAAGACTTCAAAATGTAGAGAATGCTTGAATTAAGAGGAAGAAGGACGTTTCTTGTCAGGAAAGGAGTCAAATCACTTTCACAAGGGGAGAATAGAGCAAGCAAAGGAATGAAAAAGCATGCTTTTGCCGGGGAAGCCCCCTAAGTTCTGCACAGAAGGATAGGGAAGAGGAGAGAGGAAGAATCTGTGTAGGGATCAGAGCTGCAGAGGGAGGCCATAGCCAGATGGTGAAGGCAACATGGGCTTGTACACCCTGGACTAGGTTCCTAGAATGTGCTATAAAGCAACACAGGAGATGACTTTCGACAGTGTATAGGTGAACATTTTTTATCTTAATAATTATGTATTTTAGTCCAATACATATTAGAAATATGTCATACTATAACTTATGATTTCATAGATATTATTGCTTTGGAGTAGGTCAAGTTTTTGGGTTTTTCAAATTTTTTAAAATTTATTTATCAATATTATGAATTACTCAGTGAACACAAGATAACTACAATAAAAATAAATCTGTTTTAGTTAGTGTTTACACTTCCCTAATTTTTGTGCATTCCTCAATCTTGAGGGATTTGGGATGATGTCCACTGTGCTTCAGACTGAGAGGAGATGTAGATAACATGGACTAAAGGAATGTAATTATTTTGCTTGCAGTTGAAGATACTCCTTGCTTTTGGGATGGGGCTGGTCCATCATCATCATTTTGTTAGTTGTCCAGGGCAAGCCCAAGGAACTGGAGAATAGGAGTTGGCTGCAGCTCTGCTGGGTTTCAGGGATCAACTGGCATAGGAACGCATGGAAGGCTTTAAGTCTCTGAGAAATATACTTAACAGGAAAATTGAAAATTATAGGTTCAAATAAAAGAAGTAGAAGACATGATTAGGGGATCTATAAATGAGTATAACCTTGTTATATTGGGGAAATAGCTTTTCCTGTATTCCCAGATAGAGCCTGCTGAAGGGGTGTTGATTTCATGAGGCTGTGTGGCTGATCTATGGAGTCTGGATGTCCCTGGGGCCTTCAGGAGCACTTTTGTTTGAGGCTTTGTTTACTGTGGCAGTTTGTGAAATCTAGCTGAGACCTGTATAAGAGTAACTTCCAGAATGACCTCCTGACTCACTTTGAAATCTCTTAGCCATAAAATCTCTATTTTATTTAATATTTCTCCCTTTTGATCAAGGTCTTTCTTAAAATGCATCACTGACTAATGCTTGGTAATAATCTCTCAGTGCCAGGGAGGCTTATTCCTGGGAGTCATGTTCCACATCGGGCAGGCTGGTGGTGGGGAAGGTAGTGAGTTTATTTGCAGAGTTTGGCTTAGAGAGAGGCCACATTTGAGTAATAAGGAGGTTTTCAGGATGTTACTATTAAGCATTACTTATAATTAGGCTTAGTTTAATTGTTAGAGGAATAAGGTTTATAGGTGCAAGCATTAAGATTGAAGACTTGGCTTATTAGCCTGTTTTCCTTTGTTAGCCAAGGCTTAAACATTCCAGAGCTTTTGGCCATCTTATTTGAGAAAGTAGTACGACTTCCCCAGGATGGGAAGTTTAATATTTTTTTTTAGCTACTGTGAGGGCCTCTATCTCCAGAATACATGTCCATGGCAACAAGGGCATTTTTTTTTTTTAAAGATTTATTTATTTTATTTTATTTATCCCCCCCTTGCTGCTTGTGCTGCTGTGTCCATTCGCTGCGTGTCTTCTCTGTGTCTGCTTATCTCCCACTTGCTGTGAGGTCTTGCCGCATCAGCC
>JAQZBX010072054.1:0-15127 GCA_029593785.1 Cabassous unicinctus | reverse complement strand
GGGAGCCCAATCACTTGAGCCACATCTGCTTCCCAGTCTTACCTTTTAAAGACTTTTTCCCCCCATTTAATTGCCATATCTTTAGCATCAGGGATTTATCAGTCAGGATAGGTTAAGCTAAGTTGTGGCAACCAAAAATTCTAAAATTTTGGTGGTGTAACACCACAAAGGTTTATTTCTTGCTCTTAAAACATGTTAATTTTGGGGTTACAGCAGACTTTGCTCTGAGTCATCTACTTCTTACTCGGGACCAATGTTGTTTGAGCAGAAGGAAGAGAGCACATGGCAAATGCATATTAATTCTTTAAGTTCTCATCCTGAAATTTCACGATTTCATTGACTAAAGAAATTTACAATGGAGCAGTGCCTCTACCACGTGCCCAGGAGGGAGAGTTGGATTATGTAAGTGTTCTAGTGACAACCACAAAAGATAAAGGTGAAAAAGACAAAATCCTGATTCTGAAGGAGCTCCAGTTGAGAATGGCATTCAGACAAATAATATTAATTAGGCCTTTGGTGCAATGGGGCCTCAGAGGAAGGAAGGACTCATTCTGCCTGGTGCTGGAAGTGAGGAACTTTGCAGAGCAACACTGATGTTTGAGTTTTAAGGGATGAGAAAGGTAGGCCAAACAGGGAAAAGCCAGTGCCAAGGCAGGGGAACCAAGAGGGCACTGGGTATCTGGGAGTAGAAGACGGTTTGCTATGGTTGGAAGATGGGAGTGGTGGGGTGGTTTTTGGAGTAGAGGTGGGGCCAGATGATAGAAGTGGGGCTTTATAAACCTGCTCAGGAGCTTGGCTTAGACTCTGCAGCTATCAGGGGATCATCCTAAAGCCAATGTCTCTATGTCAGCTGAACATATGCTCTGGAAGGTCCATAGAGAGTCCTTCCAAAAACAGTTTAAATCAGGGGTTCTTAACAAGGGGTCCGTGAGCCTGAATTGAATTAAAAAAAAAAACAATAACATTATTCTTGTGGGGACGTGTTGGTGCGGGTGTGATATATTTATTAAATAATACACAGTATAGTGAGGACTTAGTAATGGGTCTGGGGTTTTCACCTGACTGGCAAAGGGGCCTGTGGAACAAAATAGGTTAAGAACCCCTGGTTTAAATGATTTTTCCTTAATCAGTTCATTTCAAAATAATTTTAAAAGTGCCTAGTATATTGTTGACACTCAATAAATTACTTAATAATGGTAATATTATTAGAAGAAAAAAGGAGAGAAAAATTCCTGTAGTCTTTCCAAGCTCTGGGTTTCTTTAATGTGGCCATAGATTCCCCTCATCCTTTTCTAATGAAATAAAATGCAATATCATGCAGCTGTTGTCACAAATGGCCAAATTACTTTTCTTTAAGTGACCACTTAATACTCTTTTTTTAGCTGCCAGACAGAACTTTAATAGCATTCAGTTCACTCAAACAGAAGAAGAAAGTAAATAAAAATTTCCAATAACTGTTAACTTTGGGCATCTAGCACGTAACAGCCGCATGCCAGCTCCCCTCACCCAGAGGTTCTCAGGGACTCATATCAGAGAAAAAAAGTTATTAAAACCTTATAAAGGCAAAAAATGTGCCACGAAAATCTAAATGTGCCAGTACTATATTAAGAACCAAGTAATTTGTGTTAAGTGTATGCATTCAAGGTGCTTGTGAAACCACTTACTGGAGAGAGAGAAATGTGGTTGTGTTCCAGAAACTGGGTTATTAGAAATGATACAGACTTCTCTTTTGGCCTTCATCGAGTCAGGCATTTGTTGGAGCAACCAAAGCCTTCTCTTTCAAGCATTTGTATTTCTCCAAAATGGACTTGGGAGAAAGGAAAGTAGAGGATCCTCTGTTTCGGATGAAACCACAAAGATGTGCTGTGATTTTACCCCAATGACTGAGCCAAATGAATGCAGCAGAATCATCTTTGAGGGGTGCTAGGCCCTAGAGAAAATCATAGTCTCTTTCCCCCAAATTCCCAATACTTTAGTGGAGGTGAAATCAAGTCTAATGAGCAGTAATGCAATGTTGAAGGAGAGAAGATATCCACAGCAGGGCCTCAATTAGAATGTGTATTTTGGCGGAGGTGGCTGGGTTTTATGGAGCATGTGTGCTTGTGCTTGAGTTTGTGCATCTGTATGCTTTTCTTTTTGTACAAGGAAGAATACCATTATTTTTCTCAGCTAATGTGACATTGTTTGGGAAAGAAATTTGGCCTTTTGGCCAGAACCCTTATAGTCTGCCTACAAAGGCAGTTGACCACAGAGATTAGGATCCTTTCTTTTTAAAACTGAATGTCACCTTTGTTGTCTATCTTGAGGGTGGTGACGATAGAGAATGGGGATATGCAACTTTTGCCAATCAATACAGATATGCTGTTACTTCAGGTGTTGATCAGAGGTCACTCTTGTGTAATTGTGATTCAGCATCTACCTAAGGTACAGTCAAAATGCTAATACATAAGAAATAAAGTCATGGTTGTGTTTTATGTTGTTTATTGTTAATAGCATATGTTAAGCATGTAGTTGTCCAGGATTTTTAAGCTCCACACTGCATTGAGTTAGATGTGGCTCAGAAGAGCTGAACTCCAGTCGTAATTTGACTGCTGACTTGTGTGACCAGAATCTGTTTCCACATCTGTAAAATGGGGAGAATGATGCCTGCCAGCCTCATTGTAGTCATGCATGTGAAACGTGCAAAATATGAAGTGACATACACATATAAGGGACTTGTTATGGTATTAATATTATTATTATTTTATAAAAACAAAAATATAGGATTGGGATAAATATGCTGGGAAGAAAGACGAGAGCTCAGACAACCTGGGTACCATTAAACAAGAAGCGAGGAGGTCTACAAGATGCCCATTCTCTAAACTAGAGTGGAACCTTCCTCTTGCTCCTTAAACCAGGGTGACTCACCTGCTCACTATGAATCCCAGCATGCCCCAGAATTCTTTGCAATGACTGCTTGGGCCTCTCTTTGCTCGGGAATCAGCTTCTCTTGCTTTAGTCTTTTCTTTGCCAAATTTGAGCTCCTGGCTCTTCATCCTTGCCCTGATTCTGCATCTGGACTAAGTGTTTGTGTTTGTTTGCCCTGGGGCTAGATTCTCCAATCTCCCAAGTTGAATTTAGCTTGGATCATCCCCTGGGCTTTGCCACAGCCTTCCTGGTTTACAACTGGTCTACTACAGCCATTGAGTCGGGGAATCAGACTGTTTGAATGTCAAATGCTGGAACAAGTCTGCCTGTGGAATAAAGCAAAAAACATGGACTGGTCCCATGATTAATGTGACTGTAATCCTTGGCTTTCTGGGATTTTCTCCATTTCAGCATTCCCAATTCCTTTATGAGACTCTCAATGGTGGCTGAAATTGTGTCCTCATTAGGGAGAGGAAATGTGCTTGGCAACCATCTGGCCTGAAACTGTGGCTTGAAATGCCAGACAAGGACAAGCAGGTTTTCTCTTACCGACCAACATTCTATGGTTGTAGCTGCAAATTTCACTTCACTTACGAGTCTCTGTGTAATCTTCCCCAGTTCTTGGTCTCACATTATTGTTCTGTCTTTCTGTCTGTGACTTAAAACGCTGTTTCAATTTAATTCAATTCACTTGACACAAATTGGGTGGCTTAAAGCCTGGCCCCACACAAGGTTTATGACTTGGTGAGCATCTGTTCTCCCCTCCCTAACCCTCCCTGGATAGGAGCCTCTAGTAGCCTGGATTGTGTCGGCCAAGACAACATGTTCAGTCCTAACCTCTGTACCTGTAAGTATACCATATTGGAAAGTAGGGTATTTATGGATGTGACCAAGATAGAATGAGGTCATACTGGACTAGAAGGGACCTGAAATCTAATGACTGGTATCTTAAGAGAAAGGAAAGGGAGATTTATACTTAGAGACACAGAGGAGACACATAGGAAAAAAGAGCAAGTGAAGACAGAGGCAGGGATTGGAGTTATGCCATCATGAACCAAAGAATGCTAAGGAATGCCTACGGCCACCAGAAGCCAAGAGAGAGGCTTGGAATGGCTTCTCCCTCAGAGCCTCCAGAAGGAACCCACCCTGCTGACACCATGATTTCAGACGTCTGGCCTCCCCAACTGTGAGACAATTCACTTCTGCTGCTTTAAGCCACCCAATTCGTGGTTACTCGTTACAGTAGCTCCAGGAACCTAAGACAGAGCCCTGTGCAAGGCATGAGCGGCACAACTGCAATCGGAGGACCTGCTGGGATTCCAGCAAGGAGAACGCGCCCTATGCTGATTTGGGCCTCAGGCCTCCGTGGGCTGCTGCATGGGGGGTGGAGGTCACCTTGTTTCCCTCCTTGCAATGTGCTCACTGTGGTCACTAGGGCTGCCAGGCATGCTCAGTAGGTGAGAAAGGGAGGAAGGAGCATATTATGGAGAGAGAGAAGATGGTACTGCCCCAGAATGTGGAGCAGTGTCTCTTGAGAGTCTTTAATGAGGATGTGGTGTGTCCTTCCTTGGTCCCACCCATCCTTGCCTCCTGTCCCAAAGGCAGTTAGAGAAGCCAATTTCGCAGATGCCAGGAAGCAGATGCAGTAATAATCCATGATTAACTCCGGACCTCAGGGGTGAGTGTCCAAAACCACATGGCTCAACGCAGTGGGGTTTCGGACCCTTGGCGGGGACTCCGTGAGCTTGGCTGTGTTTCTAGCCTGGTGATCTACAGGGAAGAGTTCCAGGGCCAGGAGTGTTTGCTGTGGGGGAGGGGGTATGTGTGACTTTCTTTGTTCACTAGTGGCCTCCTTTAATGAATTCTTTCTTTCCTCATCTGAAACCAATTTACTTACTGCAAACATGTTGCTAAAACATTGGCCAAAGTATCCACCACGTTATCTGGACTCTAAGGGTGGGTCTTTTCCAGGGCTGCAGACTCAGGGGAGGGTAGATTGGGAAAGAGAACTGTGAGCGTGCAGGAGCCCAGGGTCACTGGAGGGAGGCCACATATGGATCACTCCCAGGGGCCAGGGGCTGCTTAGAGGCACATCTAAGAGGATCTGCTTTAGTCTTAGATCCAGTAAGTCTGTTCCTGTCCACCTTCTTGCTCCTCTTTTCAGAACCTAGTTGCCAAAGAACTACTCAGAGCTGACAATACCTCATGGTGCTGTCATGAACCAAGGAGGCAGGGGAGAGGGAGCTGATTTTTCAGATCCTACAAGTACCTGGTAACTTCTCAGGTGCTTTAAATAGTATTTTCTTTTAAAGGTTGCTTCACAACCCTACAAAGGGGGTTTTATCCCCTTTAGATAAAGGAGCTAGACTCAGACCAGTAAGACAACTTGCCCAAGTCACACAGCTCCTAAGGGGTGGGATTGGACTCTAAAGCCAGAGCTGGCTTCTTTCCAGTATATGACATGGTCATCCTCCTGTTGGAGACAGGAGACATTGACCCTCCATAAAAGCTGTTTCAATTTACAACTTCCACCCATAATGTATAAGAGACAGAGTCCTCCTATTCAAACACAAGTCTGATAGTGGACTTTCCCTCCTTAAAATTCCCCACGGCCTCCTTCACCATCACCATAAATGTCATATATCTTAGCAGGCTTACAAATGTCCTGAGGCTCTGGCCCTTGCTAACTTCTCCAGCTTCCCTTCTTCTGGTCACTCTGAAATACTTGCCAATCTGGAAAATCCATGTTAAGAAGACAGGATAGGGCAGCCTTTTGAGATAATATGTCTAAAAGGCATAAATGTTTAAATCAACATGCTCAGTTTCACAAAATCCCCAATTCTTCTGTGGCATTCCTACCAACACACACAATTCTCCAGCTGCCTAGAAGGCCAAAGAGATGCCTTTCATAATATCCACATGGGGCCATCATTGAGTGCCCAGTGGCCTCCTCAGGAGTGGGAGGGATGAAGTGGGGAATTGATCTCATACAAATCACCCTCCTGGCAAATTGAAGGAGGGATATTTAACCCAGCTATAGGATCCAGGGTTTGAAAACTACAGGGTCAATACTGCATCTGAATAAAATGGCACTGCAGGATATGAGCAAATTGGCCATCAGCTTCACCCTAAGTTAAAGATGACTCTAACTTAGTTCTTTTGCCCTTGACTAGACTTTGTTGGCTGTATCCAGAGTGATGCTGGTTTGTGGGCAGCATGGGATTGTCAAGTGCAGATAGGAGAAGCCTCTTAACAATAACATTTTATTACATTAGTTTATTTCCATGTCCATCTTTTCCTTCCAGCTCTTCTCAACTAGGCCTTCAGGATATTTTTATAGACCAACATATTTTTTAAAACATACTTTTTTAAAAAGCAGTTTTATTCACATATCATACAGTCCACCCAAAGTGTACAACCAATGACTCTCAGCACAATCACAGAGTTGTGCTTTCTTCACCACAACCAACTTTAGGACACCCTCATTGCTCTAAAAAGAAAAAACCCACACCCCTTCTACCCCCTTATTATTGACACTTATCATTCGTGTGGTACCTTTGTTACAACTGATGGAAGAATGTTAAAATATTACTGTTCACTATAATCCATAGTTTGCATTAGTTGTATTTAAATTAACTTTTCATGTTAACATATACATATGGATATCTTAAATACTTCCTAGAATGAAGTAAGATAGAAAAGCATGAACATAATATATATATATATATATGCAAAAATAATAACATAATAATGGTTGCTATCATTGCATGTTTAAGTATCCAGGATGGGTATTTTCTTAGTTTGCCAAGGCTGTGATGACAAACACCACACACTGGTTGGCTTAAATAACAGGAAATTATTGTCTCATAGTTCTGGAGGCTACAAGTCCAATGTCAAGGTATGCAGGCCAGGCTGTGTTTTCTTTTGGAATCTAGTGTTCTGGTGATGGCTTGCCGGCAATCCTTGGTGTTCCTGCCTCTGCCACATGGTGATTTCTCACTTTTCTTTTCTGGCTTTTCCTAATTGACTGTGTCTGAATTTTCTCTGCTTATAAGGACATCAGCCATAGTGGATGAAGGCCCATCCTGATTCCATTTGGTTTCTTCCAAATAGGATCTTCGTGGGTCCTTTTTACAAATGAGTTCACACCCACAGGATTCAGGGTTAGGATTTGAATGTCTTTGTGGGGAACTTGAATCAATCTATTACAAGTACACTTTAAAGAAGTCTAATTCCACAAGGGACACCTAAAAATTAGTTTCATTGTTTGTAATCACACCTCATATAAAGCAAGAATTCTGGGTGAATTCCCTTGTGGAAATATGAATTATGTGATGCAGGCACCACAGTATTTTTTTACCTCTATGTTTTTATGAATGCTTGAGGGCATTTATTTCATGACTAAAATTCATGAGTTGGCTCTTCTCCCATAGTCTCAAGATAAATTTGGATGTTACATCTTCCTTGAGCAATTCTATTTCTTCTTCCAGTTTTGGTCTGTATTTATAAGTTAATTTTGGCATTTGTCAAATTGGAAAGAGAACTTTGGGTTGGTTTCAGCTCAGACTTTCTTTTAAAATATTGTGAAAATTGTTGCCATCTTTTGTAAATGGGCATATTACTTTATCACACCTCTGGGGTCAGTTCATCTTAATTATACAGACTGACTGAATACATTTATGGAGACAGGATAGAAGGAGAGAGTTATAAATAACTTGGCAAACAAAATTCATTAGGGTGGCAGTGTTTGACTCTGAGGTGGATGATAAACTCAGGAGCTGAAATTTGGGATATTGTGATGTTTGCTTTTGCTTTAAAGACCTTAAGATGCAGGGCCAGAAGAACAATTTTAAGCACTTAAGAATTTGGAAACCCCATTTTCTGCTGGCATCAAATAACACATGCAAACTCAATTGAAATGATGAGGTCCAAACTAAATTCAAATGTGAAAAGCCTATAAATCACAAAGCCAGGACCAGGGGCCCAAAGGTTCGTCGGCCGTGGTTCTGGACTTCAAGCCAATGTCAGGATTGTGGCCTGAAGACAGGAAATAAGACCAGGAAAAAAACATCGGTCCAGGCCCTCCTGCTGGAGGCATAGCTGTTGTGAGGCAGCCAAGAGAGCCAGGACCAGCATGCAGCCAGGACTCTGGGCAGAGCAGAGGCAGAGGCAGGGTCAGCACCATGGAAAACCAGAAGTAGGTCTGTTCCAGTGATCTTCAGACACCATCCTTCCTCTGTGACAGGCAGACCAAGGGGATGGTAGATTGGCTTAGGCAGCCTGAGGAAGCCAGGGTGGGCTGTCCCTGGTCTAGAAGACCAAGAGTGAGTAGGAGACCAGGTCACCCTGAAATATCCTTTTCTGAAGTATGCCAAAATTAGGATTTTCTAGGTTACCAGCCCTTTGACATAAATCTATCTGGGTCATGGGATATTGGAAATGAACTAGATAAGTCAAAGTCTCATTTTGCTTTAGCTACTAAGTACTTAAAATACTTTCTAATGGTGGGAAAAGTAGCAGAGGGCTTTTCATTCCACAAACAATTATTAGCTGTCTTCTATGAGCCCAGCACTGGTGGTGAGGGCATAAAGATAAACAAGGATCAGTCTCTGCTCTCAAAAACCTCACAGTCTAGAAAGGCGAAACAGTTACAGGATGTGCAAACTAGAGGTGTGTGCACAATTGTGGCTCAAAAATATGAGAGAGACTTAAGGGTAACAATGTCATCAGTGGTGGCTGTAGGAGCTGTGTTTGTGTTGCAAGCATATTAGGCTTTTTTGGGGTGATGGTAGAAAGGGGTTTGATAACACCAACGCTGGGACTAGGATAAATAGAGTAAGGTACTCACTTAAGGTGCAAAATTGAAAGGAACACACACACACACACCAATAATCAAGATAAATAATATTTATTGTAATATTAAAAAATAAAAAATGAATGTCACAAATCAATGATGAACAAAATATCAAAATTTTAAACAAAAATAGGATCAGTATTACTGATTTTCCCTTTTGCTTCAGGCTCTAATATAGTTCCTGCCTTTATTTAAAATTTTGATATTTTGTTCAGAATGGGTTTTGCATTAAATTTGATTGTTCAAAATATTGCATTAAACTATTATTTTTCTTGGTTATGAGTATTTTTGGCACCCCCCTACATTTACCCCTGAGGTAAATGCCTCACTTGCCTCACCCTAGTCTCTGCCCTGGGCACCACCACATGATACAGAGGATTAGAGGCAGCACAAAGGGGGAAAAAAAGGATCATGGAGGGGGGCAGGGGAGGAGGGAAAATGCAGCTTGTCAGGGGAAACCTGGGCTAAGGAGGTGTTACAAGCCTTGAAGCAAGAGGAGGCCTTGTCCAGCAGGTAGGCGTGGGCTGGGAAGACATTCCCAGAGGAAACCAACCTTTGGAGAGCAGGAAAGCGTGAGAGAGTTTGGATCCCCGAAGGAAAGGCAGTGCTGGGGAGGAGCAAGTCAGCTGGTGGTAGAGGGGGATGTAGACTTCGGGAATGAGAGTGCAGAGGTGGACCGGGACCCGCTCATGGAGGCAGGGAAGGTTATAAGACAGACACAAACCTTGGTTTCTAGAGCTCTCTGGCATGGTGTGGAGTGTAGATGAGAAGCGGGGAGACCCTGAGGCTGGAGCACAGTTTGATGGAGACAGCACAGTGCTCATCCTTGAGATGGTAGCACTGGGCTGGCGCAGATGCCAAAGCGAGGGAACTGAGGAGGAGCCGAGATAGTTAGATGGGAGAATTGATGCGATTCTGACTTTCTGGGGTATAGACTTTAGAACTAGATTTTTAAAAACGGGGCCGTTGGTTGAGTGACTCTGATTTTGCTTGGAGTAGTGGTTTGGAGCTTGGTTTCTGACTGCCGGGGCTCAACTTGTGACGTTGTCACTTCCTGGCTGAGTGACCTTAAGAAAGTTTCTTATCTGCTAGTTGTTGCATTTGTAGTTTCTTCATTTGTAAAATGAGCAAAGTATGAGGGTTATCATGAAGATTCAATGAGTTACTATTTGTAAAACACTTAGAACTTGCCTGGCATGTGGTAAGTTCTAAGTGAGTGTTTGTTAAATAATAGAAATAAATCAATAAAATAATGTTGCAGATCACCTTTCTGAGGCATGTTCAAGGAAGAGCAGGATAAAGTTCAGGAGATTTTTAGTGTAGAGTCGTTATTTTCAATACAGGAAGAATCCTTGGTGTTTGTGAGGCTGGAAGATCCAGTTAAGTAGATGTTAACCATAGAAGGGGAAACTCAGGCACTAGGGAAATGGTACAACACGCTAAAAAAGTATGCAAAGAAAAAGCAAAGAGCTCAGTAGATCCACAACTTCTAGCATGTGGACTTTAAACTCAGAAGAATGTTGGCTTGTACAGGCTTGATAACTGTTCTCCCAGTTCCATCAACAGAAACTGACAATTTAATTTGCTGCAGGAGTCAGTTGCTGGAAAGATTTATTTGCATATATATATTTGCAGTCAGTTTTATAGAAATAATGTCATAAAGACATGGATATCTGTGGCAGGTTCACATCCATGATTTGGACTCTCTGCCTGGCTTTTTGGTGTCTTTCACACACTCTGCTCTGCCTGGAATATTCTTTCCTTCCTAACCTCTCCCCTTCCCCACACTGGGTAACTCCTATTCATCCTTTTGGTCTTCAATTCCAATTCTCAAGAAAACTGTCTCTGCTCCGCTAGACTATCTATGTCCCCATGGCACTGTGTATCTTCCCTTCATGTTCTTTGTCACAGTTTGTAATACATTCAATTTGGGATTAGTTGTCTGTTTTCTCCCTTAGACAACAAGCTCCCTTAAGGGCAGGTGCCATTTTTTTTGTTCACCACTGTATCTCTGGTGCCTACGTGGTGCCAGGACAGTGCAAGTGCTTGCTAAATATTTGTTGAGTACTGTGGTATATTGAATTTTGTACACAGACAAAATGTGTTCTTTTAAATCTGTATTCCTGTGGGTGCACACCCCTTGTAAATAAGACCTCTTGAAGATGTTATTTTTAGTTAAGGTGTGGCCCAACTGAATGAGGGTGAGTCTTAATCCAAATTACAGGACACTTTTTATAAAGAGGACCTGGAAGTTACAGGCCAAGAAAGGAGAGGATATCATCATGTGCCAGGAGGCAGAGATACAACCCAAGGAACCCCAACGTGTGCCAGCACCAGAATGCTACAGTCTTTGGGGAGAAAGCATAGCCTTGATGATGTCTTGGTTTTGGACCTCTTCTAGTCTTAAAACCGTGAGCCAATAAATTCTAGTTCTTTAAGCCAACCCACTGTGTGGTACTTTTGATAGCAGCCTGGCAAACTAAAACATTTTTGTTGAATGGATGAACGAATGCATTGAAACCATGCCACATCTCCCAGCCACCTAAATGGTTTCTTGTTTTTCTGAATCTACAGGGATCCTTTTAGTAGTAAATGGTTGGAGTGGTTGAGCTTTCAGACCAGGATTGGCAATCTGAATATGTCTGGATGGACATAGGATTTCTTAATGCAAAGTCAAGCTCATAATCAGTCTACATGGCAACAAGTCAAATGGCCTGGAATCAGGGTCTTGTCCTCTGAAGTGGGCTGTCCTTGTCCCACTGTGGTCCCTAAGGGAACATCTCAAAGGTTGCCAGTGGTGCTGGTCTATTGTCTGGGAGTTGAGTATTAAATATACTGGAAAGAATTGAACTGCCCCCTCATAATTTTGTCTCCCACCATTAGTAATAGGGAACAATGCCATCGATATGTCATCAATTCTAATGTGGCTGACTATATTAAATGCTAGAAATAATAATGGAAGAAACATGAGACTCTCTTTGCTACAGTGTGCCTTGTGGAGGAAATGAAGAACTTCACATTCAAAACCTCATTTCCCCTTTTAACTACAAGGGATTTCAGCATCAAAAGACTTTATACCCAGATTTCCACCTTGTAAAAGCTCAGCCTTTAAAGTGCACCAGCAGAGGGCGCCATGACCCTTCGTAAGAATCAATTGTTGCTAACCTGAAGACAGAGACATCTGGATTAGGAACCAAAGATGCTCAAGGCTGATATTTATGACACTCTAGTTACAAACCTGAAAAGAGAAAGGTTTATGATAGTGTAATTTATACGCTGTCTTTAAAAGTCACATGAAGCTAGTTTGTTTAAGCAATCTGTTTGCCACATAAAATCACTTCATTTAGTCTGGGAAAATCACCTTGTGAAAAAAAGGATGATCTGAACTTTGGGAACACTGTTTTAACGTGATCCAAATTCACTTGTCAGTGTATGGTCATTGAGCTATCAGTCGTAGGAGCTCGGATGTGATTGCTCAGTGAATGTACAAACAAGTAAGGGAGGTTGAAAGGTGGTTATAATAAATGAATGGTGGCAGGGGGGGCTTTTGAAAACTATTATTCTAAATATCAAAATCTGATTTTAGCTTTAGCAAGGCCTTCAGAGAGAGAGAATACAACAGCAGGAGGTCAAAGAGTAACAAGTGGCCTTATTTGCAGGATGTAGCTGTTTTTTTCTAACTCCCTGGGATATAGCCCTGGACTTGAGGGACCTGGAGTTTTGGAAATCTGCCCCCACCTGAGGAGAGTTTGATCTTGAAGGCCTCTCCTTCTTCAGCTGGGTCTTGGGTTTTTCTCAGTGTTATCCAGTGGAGACAGCAGCAGATGACCACATCAGTAACCCTAGGCCCCCTCTCTTTATGTATCTCAAGGCCTCTCTGCTTCTATTGCTGAAATGGAATCTGACATCATTCCAGGACTCAGCCTCTCACAGTGGTGATGACCCTTCACCCATCCCCAGGGTGCCCATCTACTGAGGGCTGGAAGGGTGGAGTGGTCTCCCCCTTCTCTTTAGTATGAAGAGAATGCATTCATTGGTACAACTGAGAGCCCTCCATATGTTTCTCAGGCCATTTGATGGCCAAGATGGGGGAATACCTAAAGGGGCTAGGGGAGGGTCCACTTTGCTATGGAATGATATGGCATTCCCCTCCTGCCCTTTCATGATCCCTGATTCCTGGTTCAGGTTTCTGACCACAAACATTTCCTGGGAAACATTCTTACTACCTGTTTCGTTCATCCTGGGGCTATTTCTAGCACCTCAAATCCTTTTATTTTAATGAAGAGAAAAATTTTACTCCCTCTGCTATTCCAAGACAACAGAATAGGAATTTAATTAGAAATTAGTTCTGCACACTTGGAGGTTTGGTTGGGAGTTTGATTTGGGGTAGCTAAATGATTATCGGGTCACCATTTTTTTTTAAATAGGCGACTATTTCATATCAAGCGTCATGTGCAGCTTACCTAAAAGAAGATCTAAGAATCTTTTTTTCTTGCAAAGACAAAATATGACACAGCTTCCAAGTGTTTAGGAATTTGCATCCCCTCACCCTAGCCTCTCGAGGCGGAGGGGCTGCCATAGTTACATGGGGGATGATGGGAAGGGCTGCATCTGCTCAGATTTGCACCTGTGCCTTGGCCCCAAATAGAGATTAGGACAGATTTCTGCTGGCTTAGAGGCTAGAGTTGGGCAACACTACACACATAAGCTGCAGGCAGATGTTGGAAGATGTGATGAGTAGACACAAGGAACTGGTGGTGGGATTGATTAATGGAGGTGGGGCCAATGGAAATTCTACAAGCCAAGTAGACTGCTGGCAGGAGAACTGGTTTTGGAACACTTTTTGTAAGACTTCGTGGAGGTCTTTTGAAAAAGGGTAAGTCCCCATGTGTCTGGAATGGTTTTGTGGGAGGTCTTCCCATAGGCTTGGGTGTGGATTTGATGAACCCTCAAAGTCTTTTCAACTCTCTGATTGTGTGGTCAAGATGAGACAGACACATGTGGCCACAAATGGAATAAAATAGGGGTCTAATAGAAAGTTTTATGTTCTGTATCTTTAGTTCCTGCCGATTTCTAAATGGGAGATAATCTATTGTATGTTGCAAGATTGATCCTGTCCTGTCTCTATATTAAAAGCTGAATAGAATTGATTCTCTTCATCTTGGCCTTACTGTTCTACTTGAAGGTAGAAACATTTATTCTAAATCCTTCTTAAAAACCCAAAGCACAGAGCCTGAGAAAATGTACCAGTCCATATATATGATACAGGTATTTATTTGAGTTCATTCGTTTAAACCTAGCCCAATACCACCAAGTATTTGAATACATAATTTGATTTTACTGTTAACTTTTAAAATTCCCGCCCCCCTCAAAGGAGATAGCAACCATCCAAAACAAATTTTAAAAAAATCCAAGTGTCTTACAGAAACTGTCTTTTTCTTTGTAGGTGCTTCTTCTTTGAAACAAGAGGATTTTGTGGCTTGACAAAGTATGTTTTGAGTACCCTAGGAAGGCCTCCTTTTGAAGGTTTATCCACTGCAGCCTCTCTTGAGATTTGAGTTTGCTTAAAGAAGAAAGGTGAACTGCATTTTTTCCAAGTAAAATATACATCTGTATTATTCACCATCGCACCCCTGTTCCATTACAAACAAATACTGACCTTATTCTTCTGATGTGAAGCCAGAGGGGGTGTGAAATATAGCAAGGAGACCAGTCTGATGCCGAAATATGAGCATTCCAAGCAGCAGAAACACAATATTTAAAAAGAGTAGAAGAGTCCCAGGTTGATCTTTCTAGCTCCTACTCTGCTGCTGAACTTTGGGAAAGTAACTCAATAGTTGCCAGTTACCATCAGTTGCTTTGGGAAAATTGCCTACATTATTTTGGATTGCTAGTTGGAAGTTTTTTTTCCCTCCCCAGAATCTCTTTCTTGGAAGTCCCTGTTTCTTTCTTTTGGCCTTAAGAACTTCTCTTGAGAACTTTTTGGGTGAACTTTTGACCTAAATACCAGAAACCAGTTTCCATTTGGATGCTGAGCAAGTTCCCTTCTTTCAACTGGGGCTGGGGAGCTATTCCCCTATTTGTGATTTCTCCCAGCTTGACTTCCTAGGAAAAGGCTTTGGAATGGTGGGAAACCTTGGCTAATACTACATTAGTGGAAAGACGTGGAGCACAGGTTGGGGGAAGAGGCACAAGATGTTGGATTTTGATGTCAAGTGAAAACCACACCATGTATTCTTTTTAGAAAAATTGGGATAAAATGAGGATTAAATGAGATAATACAGCTTTCTCTTTTACAATGAAATATATGCATTCCTAAAAAAACCAAAGGATTATAGAGTTTCATGCAATAAAACTGACAAGATT